>JAQZBX010017912.1:0-35122 GCA_029593785.1 Cabassous unicinctus | reverse complement strand
AAATTTTAACATCTTTATTGAGATTTAATTTGCATAAAGTAAAGTGTACCCATTGTAAGTTACACTTCAGTGAGTTTTTCTATTTTTCATTCTTAAAGAAGCTTTAGATTATATAAATGTTACATCAAAAATATTGGGGAATTCCCATATACCACACACACACACACACTTTTCCCCATTAACAACATCTTTCATTAGTGAGATATATTTGTTAGAATTGATGAACACAAATTGAAGTATTGCTACTAACCATGGTCCTAGTTTATATTATGGTTTACACTTTGCCCCACACAATTTTATAGGTTTTAACAAAATGTATAATGGCCTGTGTCCATCATTGCAATGTCATACAGAACAATTCCAATGTCCAAAAAATGCCCCATGTTTCACCTATTCTTCCCTCTCCCTCCCCTCAGAACCTTCAGTGGCCACTGTCTTTATATCAATGTTACAAGTACTTCCATTACTAGAATAATAATGAGTCTACTTTAGTCCATAGTTGCATTCCCCCTTTTGTTTGTTCATTCCTCAATCTTGAGGATTTTGGGATGGTGATGCTCACTCTGTTTCTGATTGAGAGGGGACTTAAAACCCATGGGACAGATGGATGGAACTGTCTTTTTTGCAGTTGTGAATAGTCTCGTTTTTTGGGATGGGCGTTGTCCATCATCATCCTTTTGTTAGTTGTCCTGGGCAAGTCCGATGAACTAGAAAGTAGGTGTTGGCTGCAACTCTGCTGAGATTCAGGGCTCAACCAGTATATGAACAGCCAGAAGATTTAAGTCTCTGGGACATATATTTAATGGATATTGTGCTAATTATAGGTTCAAATAAAAGGGGCAGAAAAACCATGTGTGGAAAAATTATAAATGAGTCCAATTCTGATACAATGGGGAAATAGGTTATCATATATTCCAAGGTAAGGCCCACTGATGGGGTGCCAAATTTGTGGGGTTGTCTGCACTGCCTGTAGTGTGCAGATGTCTCCAGAGCCCTCAGGAGCCCCCTGCTTGAGGCACCGTTTACTGTGTCAGTCAGTGAGATCCTCCTGAGACATGCATAAGCATAACTTCTGGAATGACTTCCTTACCCACTCTGAAATTTCTTAGCCATAAAAACTCATTTGTATTTAATATTTCCACCTTTTGTTCAGGGTCTTTTTCCAAATGCATCACTAGTTGGCTCTTGGTAATAATCCCTCAGTACCAGGGAGGCTCATCCCCAGGAGATATGTCCCATGCCAGGGGGAAGGTAATGAGTTTATATGCTGAGTTTGACCTAGAGAAAGGCCACATTTAAGCAACAAAGAGATTTTCAGGAGATAACTCTTAGGCAATGAATAATACTAGGCTAAGTTAAATTTCACAAGAACAAGGTTCATAAGTACAAGCATACAAGCATCTCTTTAAGCCTCCCCATCTCTCATTTCCACAGCTCTTTGAGTTAAAGTCTAGGGATTAAGTACTCCCAGGGATAACTAGAAAATACATACAGCCTTTGCCATAAAAGAGTCAGGAACCCTAAGAGTCAAACACAGCCTAAAATTAGCTTTATAGGTGCTAAATAACCATCTTGGGCAGACACTTTTGCAAGTAGAAAACAAACATTGATTAAAGAACCTAATAGAATGTTTTGCTTTGATAATTGCAGAAGCTGTGGGAAAGAATACACATTCTCCAAATCGAACTTTGATAAATGAAGGTCAGTAGCTTTAAGCTTTTTATAGTAGAAGCTCAACCCTGCAGTAAGTGAATATTTAAACCACAGGAACACTGAAAATTCAATGATATTTTCATAATTGCAATTCGGATAGTCAATAAACACTGTAATCTGAAGTAGCTCACTTTGAAGAAAACTTGATTGCCTAGCTAAAAACATTGTAGCACAATATTAATAAACCTAACTATTGAACTCTGAATATAATAGGACAATTACCTCTAGGAAACATTAGTATTCATTATACCCAAAACATTAGTTTGTATAGACAGCTGCAGACACAATGCATGCAGTACAATTATAGTTCATTGGAGACATTCCATATAATGTTGAAGTTTTCTGCACATCTAAATTCTGTTTCAAATACCTTTTTAAATAATGCCATGGCTAAATTAGAAAAAAATATATAGTTATCTTTAAGTATAGATAATAGATGAAGAAAGATAATTATTTTACTCTTGATGAAATGCAGTAATGTGGGATTATACATAGATTTTTTTCTTTTGTAGTCCAAATAAGAAATATTATGGAGAAATAATATTGCATTGCAAAATACTGTCAGACATTGTAAGAACTTTATGCTTGCACTGCAACCTAAAGAATCTTCTTCAATTCTTTGCCCTCAATTTGGGCTATCAGTTGCTATTCTTTACTAGTCACATGTATTTATTTTAAAAAGCATAAAATGACTAAGATAGGATCCTTTATAACCAATCTTCTGAAATAGGCCATAACTGTAGAAGTAAAATGTTTGGATTATATTTTAAAAAGTAATAAATGCCTCCCTAATTTCCTCAAATATGCATATTGCTTGTTAGAAACCAAATGCATCCTAGTTAAGAAGGTAAAATGTAGAACTGACCACTCAAAAATTCTAAATAACTGATGAAACCCTAGATAACTAACCCTAAGTAAGTGAAGAACTGTTTAAAAGGAAAATGAAATAGCATAACATACTTAAAGAAGATAGCAACCAAACACAATGAGCTGTTATCAGAAAGATCAACTTTTCAGAGTTTTCCCCAATCTTAATGGTTAGTTCTAAGGTGTTTGCTACTGACTGGACTCTAATTGCAATATCTGGCATTTTCCAACTGAAGGACTCCAGTATCTAGACATTTTTGTGATTCATAGTATGGATCAGCAGCACTATAATGCAGAAAATAAATGGCACTTAGAAATCAAACAAGATCAAGTTTAGTGCTGAGATTACTGAAAGGTTTAACTATGTGTTTTGGATGACGGAAACAGAAGATGAAGGTGATCGTATTTCTGTCAGTAAATTTAAATCTATTCAGTAGCTGTTTTACTGAAGTTTGGTGTGTGCTTATCATTGTCCTTTTAACTACTTCTTTTGGGCTTAGAAAGGAAAATCACAAAAGCATCATGTATTGGGATTTTAAAAGAACAAAATTCAAAATATATTTTATCCATCATCTCCATTTCCATAGACAGTTAAAATAAATGATTGGTGCTTATTTTTCGTTCTGATTATAAAATCAATAATGTCAATTTTAAATAATTTGTAAAATACTGAAAAGCAAAATAAAAAATTTCAAATCACCCCATTTCTACCACTGGACAAAATAATTATAAACATGTTTTGGAGAATTTTTCTGAACCTTTCTTTAGACATATGTATATACTGTATGTTTATTATTTGATTGCTTAATGTCATATTTTGAGCACTTTCCAATAACATCAAGCATTCTTCAATAATATGAGTTATCAACTGCATAATTTATTTAGCCTATGTTAGACAAAAAGGTTGTTACTAAATTTGCCACTCTAGGCAATTCTCTGCAGAATTGCCTAAATTATAATATATTATATTATGGATATATAGATATACTTTCAACAAAAATTATAAATAATATTTTCATATTAATTTAATTTTTGCATTGTTTGAAAAATAAATCTATTACATAAAAAGACAGTTACATACAAAACAAGAAAGTATACCCTACTAAATCGTATACAAACTGCTAAAGGATAAAAAAATTATTCACGATAATTGAATTATTAACACCTTTCATTTAAAGAATCAAAGTATCTACTTTTTGAACTCCATCCTTTATCCATGCTGTTGCATGTAGTTCATCCCTTTTTATCGGTGAGAATTATTCTATTGTATAATACAATTTGTTTATCCATTTATCTGTGGTCGGATATTTGAGTTGTTTCCAGGTTTTGGCTATTATGGACACAGCTGCCATGAACATCCTGTACAAGTCTTTTTATAGACATGTGCTTTCATTCCTCTGGGGTGCACATCTATGAGTGGAATTGCCTGGTCACATGATAAATGTACGTTTAATTTTATAAGAAACTACCAAACAACTTCCCAAAGCGGTTGTCCCATTTTACATTCTACATTCCCAATGAAAGCTATGATAGATTTTGATCTATATACTAACCAAGATTACAAGTTATCACTGACAACATTTTCATACAGTTATTTTCTAACCGGGGGAGCATTGTTTTTTAAAACTTTTGGAAGTCCAAGCTTACTTGAAACTTTTAGAAATGAAAATGAAAATGAAATTGAGAGAGAGAGAGAGAGAGAGAGAGAGAAATTTCTTTACATCATTCCAAACTTTGTATTGGTTTGGCTAAAATGGAGGCATCTTCAAAATTATCTTACCTATGAGGGATTAAGTCAGTTTGGACACAGTATTTTTCACCCAAGGAGCATTTCATATGTCTCTTAGTATCTTTATTTCTAGATAGAAATAAAGAGCCCGGATTCTAGTCCTTTTTCTCTGACCAACAGGCTGTGTGACTCCCTTTGGGAAGTGAAATAACTTATCAGGTGTCTATTTCTCCACTGTTGAAGAAAGACAATGGCCAATTATTCAACCTCCCTGGCCTTTGATATACCCTCAGGATAAAGGTGTCTCTTTAACTGTAAGAGAGAATGGCTCTCCTTGTAAACATTTATGTTATTTTTAAAAAAATAGATTTTCTTTGTTTCTAATTTAAATCAAATTAATTTTCTTCCTTGTTTCATTATTTTTCTTAAAAAATAAAATTGAGAATTAACTAAAGACTGCTTTGTAGTAAACTCAAACCCAGATAAAAAGATGTGCAAGTTAATAACGAGTTGAATAGCTGAATCATGCATAACTTAAAATGTTTGGTTTCCAAGTTGCAAAAGGGAAGCAGAAATCACAGCATAGGTTTCTCAACACTCTGTTAGTCTTAACATTCTTTTCCAGCAAACTTGAAGGTGTTTTCTCCTTCTTTCCGTTACTTAGAACTCAGAAGTAGAACAATATATCCTGCAATCTGTTCATCAAAACATACAAATTATCATAAAAAAATGAGACTTTTTCAAGTTCCAAAGATTTATTAGGAATCTTTTAATATTGCATTAAATTTATGTATTATTATTACAAAATTGAAACCTTCTATCTAAGAATAAGACACGTTTACTTGTAGTCAATCCTTGTTTTGTATTTAATTTTCTTCTTTTAGGTTCTGCACATTTCATATTAAGATTTTTCTTATATATCTTATTTATCTTTAATGCTACCATTATATTCATTAACATCTTGTTTCCATTATAATTTCTAAGTGATTATTGTGTATATTAGGAAAGTTATTCACTTGGATGCATAGCCAGCCACCTTAAGTTTCTTATTGTATTTTTTTTTTTCAATTTGCCCTCTTTGGTTTTCCAGATATGCACTTAAACATTTTATAAACGATGATAGGAATTCATCTTCTCTGATATTTGATTTCTGCTATTGCACAGTTCTTTTCCGTTTAAGAACGGTGCTATAAATAATCTTCTGTATGAATTTGTTGATAGGTTTAACAATAGATCCCCAGTCTTCCTTTACATTTCTGGGAAATATCTGAATTTCACTTTAGAGTTTATGGACATCGAGAACATAGTTAATATGCAGATATAAAGATGCATGTACAATAATAGCCCCACTTACACCATTATGTTGGGAAGTAGACACTGATTACAGGATTAGAACAGTAAACCAATGACAAATTTACTTAGGTGAAGAAAAAAAAAACTTGAAAATAAAAACGGGTCTCTCACAAATGACATAAGCCAAAAGATAAACATTCTGTTTTATACAAGTTACATTTTCTGTGTGTATTTAGGAAATTACCCCTTCAGTGTTTTAGGTTTTCTAATTATGAATAGGTTTATAATATTTCATTGAGATGTTGTCATGATTAAAATGAGACAATATAATTATAGTATCTAATAAAGTACTTCATGTCATTGTAGGAAATACGTAAAGTTTAGAGCCCATCTATTCTAGCCCAACTGTGCACCTGGTGCCAGAATCTCCTCTCAAATGTCATATCCATGTGGCTATACTATGGAAAGTAAACATAATTCCTGGGAAGGAAAACTCACACCCTCCTGAGGCATACCTATTTACCTTTAAGATAGCATCTACTATGTGTGTAACAGTATGTCAGGACCCCAAACAGATAGAAAAGAATTTTAAACTCTTTCTTGTATTTCCAAGTTTCTTACTATCTGTTTGAGGAAACGAGGTCAACACGCAGGGAGGAAGTAGAAGACTGTAGATGGAGCCAGGCGCCACATCGTCTGATAAAACGCTAAGCATCATGGGAATTCAGATGAGGGAGAGAGGGGTCACGTGAGCCAGCCGGGAAGCCTTATGAAGGAGGTGGGCTTGAAGGAGACCTAAAGTAAAGCCTTTTCATACTGAGAGACAGTCGAATAGGCAGCTAATAATATCGTAAGTACAGCAGGAAACAGCAAGAATATTTGGCTGGAAAACAAGTTTATATGTTGGCAAAAAGTGGAAATCAAGTTGCCTGGTTAGAATGGGACCAAATTAGTACGCTGGCATATATATTGAAATGTGCTTTCGGCCAGTACAAATTCTTAAACCAAAGGGACTTTTCCAGTCAAAGGGAATATCTTTGGGCTTAGTAGCTATTAGCAAAACTTGTTTAAATGTCCTATTACAAAGTATAGCATCTAATTTCCATTGACAACATGACATATTCCTATGGGTGAATCCTGTAAATTGTTCATAGTAAATAAGGACATTTGTCTTTAAATGAGAGCTCCCCACAAGAGAGCAGTTTAAAATTATTGTTATAATTCACTTCAGGATATATAAAAGAGAATATTTTTATTAAGTGAAATGATGCAGAATTAACCATCCCAACAAGATTACATCCAGAATGATAATTAACTAGTAAATGCATCATAATAAACAAGAACTTTTTTTCTGTATTGTTAGATCTCCCAAGCTCAGGAGCGGTCAGCTTAATAAACATCCAAGAGGAACTTAAGGTGGAGAGATATGTTGCCTAAATGAACAAAAATATCAAGGTGATTTTCTTTCTTTTTTCTTTTTTTCATATATACCTTGGTGACTAACTGGAGACAGAGCCAAATAACCCCAATTAATTCAGCACAGTTTGGCACAAGTGGCACTCCCTGCTGAGGAGAGACCCATATCTGACCTAAGCAAAAGATCTTGAATTGGCTCTTCGTGTTTTAGAAAGATGTGTTTTCCCAGATGAGTATTACTGGTGTTACCTGCAGTGCATTCTGGGGCCAGCTACCATTACAGCTTTCTGGTTATCATACTCCTCTGGTCAGTAAAGAAATATCAACATGCAACCTTTCCCCTAAAATTAAGGAGATTCTGGCTATCACAGATTTGAGTGTGTGTGTGTTGTGTGCCTGCATACACATGTGCATGTGTGTGTTTATGTACGGAATTTATTTGCTGAGTTGCTGAGTCTGGTCAAAAAAAATTTCATGAATCTTCAGTTTTGCTTTTGTATGGCAATGTGCTCAGTCTTAAAGTTTGCAGCCAAGAGCGTGTTTTTCCACTACCCATTTGTATTAAGATCTATTAAGCTTGCCTTCATATCCCTTAAAGCTGCCTTTTTTTCTAACCTTTGGTAATTCAATGTCATCTAGTTTGGAACCAAATCTTTAAGGAATTTTTAATATATGGTCTTGAGTTGTATTCATAAAAGCAAATCTCTTAATGAGAAGCCAAGAAATCAGTAGTTCAAGATCCAACTTGAAGACAGGTGTGATAGCTCACTTTGTTTTCACTACCATATTGAAATAATACTCTGCTGGATTGGATTATAAAAACTGAATTCGCACTAGTAAAAAGGAATCTTATGGATTGCTATGTTTGGGGAGTCAACAAACTTTGCAAGCACTTCATCGTTTTATTGGTAGAAGCAAATATTTAATTAATATGGATACTTGTATGTTAATTAAGAAGGTGTAAGAAAGAAATTTTTTTAGCATAAATACGATTTTTTTTTGTTAAAAATGTCAAATACGTTCTGCTAACATTACATGATTTAATAATCTTCAGCATTATCATATACCTGGGAAGTGTTAGAACTTTACCTAAAATTAGTTTCAGTGCTCTATAAAAGAGTGATCCCCTTCTTCAGTTCCTACAACTGAATGCAGGATTGGCTGCTTCTCCTGTTCTTCCACAGCCCTGCAGGCAACAGATGTTATTAAACCACAGCCAGGCACCAGGGAGAGCAGCGAGCATGTGGGAAATTAGGGTTCCTAAGTAGAGAGAAGTTGGTACATCTATAAAACTGCGGATAATCTCTCTCTTGGGCCAACGCTCTACTTTAAATTATCCCTGTTAACCAAAATAAACTTAAGGAAACCTTCCATGGTGAATGTGCTTTGATATATAGGGTTCAGTTGTGGTCAGGAGGTCTTTCTTACATTCCTATGACAAATGTTTTCTCTTGTTACTCGATGCTATTGATTTTGTGGCCAAGGGGACTTGATCAATGAAGTGACAGCTGCAGCCTAAAAATGACTGGGGCAGGAAATATAGTAATAATGAGCTAACCTCAAAAGCTTAGCTTTGAGATGCTTATCTGGACCTCTTGCCTTCTCAAAATTGGGAGGGAATCCTGGGAGAGCTACTTTTTGCAAGGCTTCTGTTGACACATACTTCATGTCAGGTCAAAAACACTATAAGAGCATCATTTCCGCCGTATTTTAGCCGTGGGGCTATAAACCCTTTAAGGTCACAGTTAAAAAAATAAAATAAAGTTATATTTGATACATAATGGAGAGAAGAGACACAGAGAGTTCTTGACTTCAAGGTCAGGTTCTGTGAAAAGGATCAAGTTATATTTCTTACTTATTTTCAGTCATGAATGCGGCCATCCAAAAATTAAATTTCCTTAACTTGTAGAAACATTGGTTGTCACATATATGTCACCTGTATCTATAGTTAAAGTTTTTTACTTAAGGTCCATTTTAGGCTTGCAAAATTCTTTACTAAATATGTTTTATGTTCATAGACTTCTTAAACTATTATTTCATCCATCTAGCTATTATTTCATCCATCTATGCCGCTATGTGGTAGGTACCATGCTAAGTTCTGGGGATTAAAATGTAATGAATACATATAATACTTTCCTTTATAATAATCCACAGTCTATTTGTCCATGCATATTACAATGTGATGTGTTAATCCGAACAGGTGTAATCCATTCAAAAAAAATAGGTAGCTAAGGAGAGGGAGAACAACTCTCTGTAAATGAGGAAAGACCAGGAAAACTTCTTGGAAGAAGCACTATCAGAGAACAGCATGAATTTGTGAATAGAAACTTCTCAGACAGATAAAAGCTAAAGGCCCAAAGAAGAGAAATCGCATGACAATTTTACCATATGGAGCTCTAAGAATCCTAGATCAGAGAGGGGGAGGGGCAGGGAGAGGGATAGAGGGAGAGAGGGACAACATAGCCTAAAACTGAACACAAACTAAACACATGAATAGTGTTCAGGTCCTGCTAAGGAACTTGACTCTACCTGCAGGCTATGGGTCATCACTAAAGGATTTTAAGTAGAGTAACAGAGCTAGACTTGCCACCATAGGAGAGCTAATCCAAGGATACTTTCTACCAAAGAAACAATGATGACTCTGAGTGCATATCTCCATCTGGACCAGTTTGCCCAAAAGTACACTTTTAAGAGTTCTCAGAACCTGTGGCTTCTATGGATGCTGGCATATTAAGAATCTTCCTTCAAATGATAGTTTTACATATTTTTGAAAAATGTGAGAAATTAGACAAGTAAATGCCCCCTCCACATACCCATATATTACCACTGCATTAAAAATGAGTTTATGTATTTCCTACAGTAATTTTTTTTTTAATTGTAGACATTGGTGCTTGATTAGATGGTATCCTTATCACATGAAAGGATGCCTAGTTTATCACCAGAGTTTACTGTATACTCAAAGGACTTTTTGAGTCTATTGTATTTATTTGAAACTATGAAACGTCTGCTTTTGTATATGTACCTTATACATTGACATTTCTCCTAAGTAAGATTTAATAGTATTTTTTTAAACCCACACTATTGATAAGTTTAACAAAGAAACATCTGTTCATATGCTGACTCTCCAATACCATCTCATTTCAAAAATAAGGATTTTTTGAGTATTATTTAGATACTTCATTGATATGAAAACTGAACACTTGAGACTGCAGGCAGCAGAATGCCTTAGGCAACCAAGCACATCAAAATATAGTGCACAGAGAGACTTTTACTACTCCTGCTATTTAAAGACCTATTTCCACGAGCTTATTAGCTACTAGTGATCCCAAAGGAGAAATACAATTAAAACTTAATCATACCAAAAGCTGGGATTCTTCTGATTCAGCGAACTTGTAATCTATTATATTTAGTAGTTTGCTTGTAAATGTCTGAACCCTGAGAATGAGGCTCATATAAATGGACTTCCTTCTGCCGTGCTCCAAGTGCTTTGAACTCACATCACAGAATTTGCCTTTTCTGTGAACACATCACTCTGTTGTGCCACCCCCCATTTTCAAACTTTCACCTTGTTGTGCCACACCACCCCCTTTTTTACACATTCCAGTGTTTCTAAAGCATGGCATCTCCTTTTCTTTTGTGAAAGCAGGATAGCTACCGTTTCCTTTAACTATCATATTATGCTATCCCTTAGATTTCAGATATGAAATCGAATCCTTATAAAATGGATGATGCTGAAGAATATGAGCCTACATTAGCAAGTTAAGTAAAGAATTTAGAGATATATAAAAACCACAACCCTATATAGACAACCCTATATTTGCACAGGAGCTGGAGGTGAACAGAGAGATTCTATTACCCAGAGTCCCGAGATGACTACACTGGTACATTTACAAATATTGATTCTTGTGCTTATCCCTACCCTTCCCACTACCACCCTCACACACAGCCCTTTTACCCTCTGGTCTGGGATAGTTTGAACTTCCTTAAAGCCATTTAAAACACCACGCCACACGGCAAAGGAGTGTTTTCTTCATTCAGGGCCTATTCTGCTTTGTCGCTACAGAAGGAAACCAGGTCAGAGCACACCAAACCAGACTGGAAACCCTGTGCAACCAGAGATTCTGCCCGTCATTCCGCCACTTCCCTAGACATCATCATTTATAGGCCACTTCTCATGAGGACATTGACAAATAGCCTGGCTGGCAGCTGGTGCCACAGAGGTTGTCCTCTTATCTAGTAGCAAATGGAGGACAGTGCTTCCATCTTTATTTTAGAGGCCTTCCAGAAGGGAAGGGAAGAGTTGAAATGGTTTGTGAGTCACTTGGGTACAAAACTGGGTGCTCTCATGGATACTTTTCATACTATGTTTCTTTTATTTCTTATTTTAAGTTTACTGGATCTGGGGAATGAAATTTATTTCAAAATGAGGCTGTGCATGTATTTCATCTTTGAGTTTAATTATAACTATTTTGGTGTTCCGCATAGAAAGGGAAAGGTGTTTCCCTTTCTATGCGGAAAAAAGAACAGAAATGAGTGTACTGGGAGATTCTCTCTACTGACTAGAGATTCACACCCATAGTTTTGACTAAATGAAGTGAAGAGAAAAGACCAAGATGTGTGGACTTTTACAAAGAGGGTTTGTAGCTAAGACTATATTGGCCTCATAACTAATGGCCTAAAGGATCTCATCAGTAATTGATTTTTAGGTAAGTTCTACTTCTTCTCATTTCTGCTTCTCCCTTTGGCCTTTTAAAAAAAAATTCCCGTCATCACATTTGACTATTTCCTATTGGGATCTAATGTTTGGAAAGTTTGGCCTTTCAACATTGGAAATTCCCTGACCTACCTTGAGCTGACTGGGACAAATTGCCACATATAAACACATATACTTTTTTACAGTGGCAACAAAATTATCCCAAAGTACTGAAGAGTCCCATTCTCTCCTTCTGGCACAAGAAGAAGGCTGTAATCTTCCACTGAGGCACAGATCACATTTGTAGATTTCACCACTAGAATATATAGATGTATAAAATTTCACAAAGGGAAAGTTTGTATGAAAAAGGAAAAAATGAGAGTAAGGTGAAAAGGATTGGAGGCAGAGTAGAGATCCGTCTCTTCCCTTAACATGAAAATAGGCCTTACTTGAAGGCACGATTGCCTTCTTATGCTCTTGGCTAAAGTTCTTCTCCTCCCACATAAGCAAGTAGCCTATGCAAGAGATCCATTTCACTGCTCAAAAGGAATGTATGACTGCAGTTCTCTTCTTGCTTGGGTCTGGTAAGAATGACCTACATTCTTTGTTATTGGCTTAGTCCTTTGGTTCGTTTTCAGGGCTGAGGCTAAGAGCTACAAGTTTAAGATATTGTCCTTGTCCATGACATCATAATCAAATAAAGCCCAACTGTGAATTTACCCACAAAGAGCAACCAAATAAGAAGAAATGGCTTGTGTAGAAGGCTTTATTTGTTGTTTTGAACAAAAACAAGAAAGAGTATGTACCACTGCATTTGTGTATAGGCAGAAACAGGTAAGACAGATGCACATCCAGAGTGCTTATTAGTCAGTTTCCTATATAAACTTATTTCATACTCAAAATAACTCTAAGATAGTTACTATTTTCAGCTGCCTTTTATAGGTGAAGGAACTGAACCATGAAGTTAAGCTACATGGTTCTTGATCATTGATTATAGAAATTATTTACTATTTAATTTAGATTAAAAAGAAATCCAAGATAACTGTTTCTGATAAAATTTACTGTCTTTCAGGGGTTGTTTTTTTTTTTTGCATTTTTGTTTTGTTTATTTGCTTATTTTCATTCAGACTGATCTGTGTTTTAATATTAGATCTGTGACATATTAGGGTATGACATTAAGCAACTCACTTAAATTCTCAGAATGTGATCTTTCTTACCTTTAACATGAGATTAGTACAACTTTCCTCACATATATTTTATGAGGACTGTATTAGTCAGTCAAAAGGTGCTGATGCAAAGTACTAGAAATCTGTTGGCATTTATAAAGGTCTTTTTTGGGGGTAGAAGCTTACAGTCACAAGGCCATAAAGCATAAGTTACTTCCCTCACCAAAGTCTGTTGCCACGTGTTGGACCAAGACGGCTGTCGATCTCTGTTAGGGTTCAGCCTTCCTCTTCCTCTTCCTCCTAAGCCTCTGTGGTCCCAGCTTCTTCCATTCTCAGCTGTAGGCTAGCATAAGGCTTGTCTCTCTCCCCTGGGCTTGTTTCTTTCTGGGCTTTCTCACCTGTTCAGCGTTCTGGTCTCTCCAGCTGCAAGTTATCAGGAAAACAGCTTGGCTCTTTCCCAGGGGCTCCAGCATCAAAACTCAACTCTCTGTGCTCTCCTTCTCCTTGTATTTACTTCTGTGTGAGAGTCTGTTTTATGCCCACCAGCGGGGTGGGAACTCAACCCTGTATGCCCTAATGACGTGGTCAAATAAAAGCCCTAATCTTGATTTAATAAAATAAAAGTGAAACCTCTGAATCTAATACAATCAAATATGCCCAGAGGAATAGACCAGTTTACAAACACAATCCAATATCTATTTTTAGAACTCATAAACAATACCAAACTGCAACAAAGACTAAATGAAATTCCTTATTTCAATGGCCTAACTTTATGCCTGAACTATGGTTGTGCTCTGAAACTTAACTCCCTTTACCCCTTTCCAGTATATTCAGTTATTATAATTTATACTGTACCTATAGATATCTCAACTTCCAATTTATCAGGCATTTAGCTTATTCCATAATCCCTTATTCATTTCTGATCTGAGAAGCCATATCCAATTTATATGAAGTAAAAATAATAGCAAATACTCAAAGAGCATTTCCTATATCTTGGGTACTGTTCTAAAATCTCCATACATATTGTTTTAGTTTCCTAACTGCTCCAAAAAGACACCATGAAATAGTTGGGCTTTAAACAATGGGAATTTATTTACTTACGGTTAGAGTTTGGGAAAATGTCCAAATCAAGGCATCATCAAGGCGATCCTTTCTTCCCAAAGACCAGCTGCTGCAATCCTTGATTCCTGTGCCACATGGCAAGGCACATGGTGGTGTCTGCTGGTCTCTCCCTTCTCTTCCAGGTTTTGTTGACTTCAGCATCTTGGTTCCATGGCTTTCTCACTCTCTGTCTGAACCTCATTCTCTTATAAAGGATACCAGTAATAGGACTAAGACCCAATCTAAATGAGGTGGGTTGTACCTTCACTTAAGTAACTTCATCAAAATGTCCTACTTACAATGGGTCCATACTCACAGGGTTGGATTTGATTCAAGAACATGTTTTTCTTGGGATATATACAGCTTCAAACTACCACATATATGAATGCATTTTAATTCTTTTAATAGTCAATGCTATTATTATCCCATTATGCAGACAAGGAAACTGAGGCACAGAGGAATGTGGTGACTTGCTCAAGGCCACGTGTGGTAAATATGGAGCCTAGATTAAATGCGGACAGCTGGGTTCAGAGTCCATGCTCCATGCTCCTAAGCACTACTCAGATCTGTGTGTGTGAGTGTGTGTGTGTGTGTGTGTGTGTGTGTGTATGTATATGCCATTAATAAGAAGAGCAGTTTTGGGAAGCGGCTGTAGCTCAATTGGTTGGGCTCCTGTTTACCATATGGGAGGCCCTGGGTTCGATCCCTGGGGCCTCCTGGTGAAGGAGCGCCCACGTGGTGCAGAGAGCTCAGGGCCTGCATGGTGCGGAGAGCTGGCGCAACAAAGGGAGACAAGCAAACACAGAAAAACACACAGCAAATGGACACAGCAAGCACAAGCAGGAAGGGGGGGCATAAATAAATAATTTTTTTTAAATGAATAACATACTTTAAAAAAAAGAGCAATTTATAAAGTTAAACTTCATAATGGTGAAAATTTGAAGGTCTGTTTCATGGTTTTGGATATTTGGGTTTTTTAAAAATATATTCAAATAACATGAAGCCATTCAAGCATCCAAAGACAAATATCTCTTTATCAGCTAAATTTTCCCTCCAATACAACACACCCTACATGTCAAGAATTGCCTTGCAACCCCACAAGTTTGGAAGGGTCACAGTTGTGCAAACATGCTCATTAGTTAGGCTATATAAATATCTGTGTTGAAGCCTGCTTACTTAGGTACAAATTATAAAACCTATTTTAGTGGCTTTTTGTTTGTTTGTTTCATAAACTGACACCCAACTTTTTAAATCATAGTAACTTCTGTGAAAAACTTGATCTCAGATTATTATTTGTGACCTACTATGAATTTGAAAATTACATCAAACTGCCTCTGGAAAGAAATATAATTAAAAGGCTTGGAAAGCCTTTTAACTCTTAGTAATTGTAATCAGTGATACGTTTCTAGTAGCACATTTTTTCCCTACAAGCTGTTTACAAACGAATTGTACTGAGACCCACTTCATTCTGATTTGTTTTTCTTTTTAAAGCTATTGAAAGAGAATTTGTTCTCTGCTGGTAAAGGATAATCTAACACAAGGCTTTTATAGATATAAAAGATTGCCTATTATCTCTTTCTTGCCTTCAGACATTAAAAAAGCACATAAATATTGAAAACGTTCAAGTGCTCTCTTTTAGACATTATTACTGAAAACTAAGTATTGGCAGGTATTTCACGCACTGTGTCCTACATTTAATGAAATTCTTAAATTTCAGATATGGAGGGAAACTTGAAGGGCAACAGTATTCTCCTCCGTTTGCCTTATTTTAACTGAGATGCATAAAGAAGGGGTGATATCCTAGGAACTTTATTCATCACTGGAAATATTAGTGCCTGGAAGTTATTTGAGGGATTGAGCATCAGTCTAATCTTGAAGACTAACACTAATGTAAATCAAATTATTATTAAAAACTGTTACTCTTTTTAGCTTCTGATAACCTTTTGTTCTGAAGTCTGTGTCCAGAGCCATGGGATGTGACATTCCAGGCAAAAACAAGCAGAGGTCTTTTGTAATCTTCATGGACTTTGATTTTCCTGCCTAGTTGTCAGTGCTTCTCACCGACCTTGACATCAGGTCCAAGGACAGTTTTATTACTATCACTCATCATCATAATAACAAGTATTTTTTGAACACCTACTATGTGCCACGTGCTGTGCTAGGCACTCCACAAGTGTCACAAGTATCAGTTAATCCTCTCAACAACCTATGAAAGAAAAACTTGCTAATATCTCCACTTTGCAAGTGAGGAAACTGAGGCTTAAAAAGGTAAGTAACTTGCTCCAAGGTCACATGGCAAATGTAGCCCCTGAATCTAACCCTGGTTGATTAGATTTCAAAAGCCAAGTCTTAACCACAAAGTTATTTAATTAGCTTATCCTTAAAGCCATCAAGAAAGCTTTGCACTTAGGGACTTATTTCTAGAGTGCCTTTCAATATAATAAAATCTGAGAAAACCTCCAAATTCTTTGCCTAAAACTTAAAATAAAAGTGGGGACATATTTTTACTCAATCAAGAAAAATAATGTCCACTAGATTGTTGCTGTTTCTACTGGCACAAAGTAAGTAGAGTTCTTTCTTTGATAAATTAGCTAGTGTCCTATATTTTACTTATTTTTATGTCTTCTAAAGTTTATTACCTCTCCCCTAACATGAGGGTGCTATTGTAGACAAGTGCCTAAGTATAACAGCCTAAACTAGGCAGTGAGTAAATATTTCTTATAAAGCAGATTTATTTGGCCATCAGAAGTTTCCTAGGACTGCCAAAACAAATTACCACAAACCTTGCAGTTTAAAGCACAGTTTTGGAGGCCAGAAGTCCAAAGTCAAGGTGTTGGCAATGTTATGCTCCCTCCAGCGGCTCTAGGGGGGGAATTCCTTCCTTGCCTCTTCCAGCCTCTGGTTTTCACCTGGTCTTTTTCTCCTTCTTTTTTCCTCCTCTTCTCTGCATGTCTCTTAAAAGGACAGTTGTCACTCTATTAGGATACACTGGGTAATCCAGGATGATTTCACCTCGAGGTCCCTAATTTAATTCCATCTGCAAAGACTCTTTTTCCAAATAAGATCCAGTGTTTGGACATAGGCATATCTTTTTTTTTGGGGGGGGGCACACCAGTTAATCCATTACAGTGGGGACTGAAATATGAAATGATCCTTAGGTTCCTAGACTGTGGACTAGAAGTTTAATGAGGCCATTAGCTGAAGTAAGAACTATAGAAAGGGAAAAGAGTCGGGAGAAAAAAGAAAGGGGATGTAATTTATTTTACGGCAGACTAATTGAGATTGAGATGCTGATGTTTATGTCCAGGAGTGGATTAAAATTTCTAGTTCAGAGCTCAAGAAAGAGATCAGGACTGGAAAAATAGATTTTTAAATTCCTCCTCATAGAAAGTGAGGTCATCGGAGTATTTAAATTTATCTAACCCTAGAGTATAAATAACCATGGTGGGCTGAAAAGTCAGAGAGTGTATATTGTAGGTCATGCTTTCAATCTCGTAAATAGGCAGAAGAGGAGCTATCAAGAGAGACTGAAAAGGAGTGTTACATTTGGGGCAGTTAGAAAAAATGTATCCTATTAGGAATGCAGAAGGTAGTAGAGGGGAATCCAGGAAACTCAACATCAGTGAAAAAGTGAATGCAGATGCTAAATTCAAATTGACTGTTTCATAATATTATCAGAAATGAGATCAGTGTCTTGATAACAACATTTCTTCTCCACCTTAAACCCAGTGGATATTCATTGAATGTTAACTTTTCAGAATGAGTATAGATTTCATACCTTTTAATTTGTCTTTAGTCCTTTGGCTCCAAGCATGTGTACAATGAAAACCTAGTATAGTTTTACTTTAAGCAAACACATCAGTATGATAAATATCTGCGGTTGTCACTGTTAGACCTGACCCATGGTCCCTCTAGACCAGGAGGTTCTGAGTGACTGATTTCCTTCTCCCTGTGTGTACATGAGGATAGTTAGTGATTCTGTCTATTAGACTAAGCAAGTAAACAAGCTTGGCCCTTTGGGCCACAAGGATGACAGTGGCTGTAGACTCAAGTTGCTTCCTGTCATTGTGTCGGCTTTTTCCTTTCCAACTATTGTTTGGTTTGGTTTTTGATGAAAACACCAACTTTGAATTTGTAGCTTAGGAAAAGTGCTCATCTATATAAACCTTGCATCTTAACCTAGGATTAGTGGTGTTTCTCAAAGCTTTTTTCATTATTGTCCCTGTTTAGATAATTTTCCACTAATCACCAACCCCCATGATATTGATACCACAGATATACTGTGTATCTATTTATTTACTGTTGTCCTTTGGAGGACCAGAAATTATTGTAACATCTAAGGTTATTTTTGCCTCCCCAAGAACTAATTTTTGTCCCCTTGGGGTTAATATCATCCTTGTTGAGAATGTATGGATTAGGTTCTTTGCATTAGAGCAGGGGTTCTTAACCTGTTTTGTTCCATGGACCCCTTTGCCAGTCAGATGAAAACCACGGACCCCTTACTAAGTCCACACTACACTGTGTATTATTTAATAAATAGATCACACCTGCACCAACATGTCCCCACAAGAATAATGGTTTTTTTAAAATTTCATTTCAAGCTCACAGACCCATTGTTAAGAACCCCTGCATTACAGGTTATTTTAGCACTTACAAAGATAATATCATAAACTGACCATCTATTTCATGAAAGCAGGTGATTTAATTCAAACTGGGGATCTTTTCATGTCCAAGAGAGAATATTTTACTTGTTTTCCTCCACTGTAGATTTGGGCACATTATTAATAAAGATAATGAAAATTTAACTCCATAGAAACTTACTGCTGGAGTTAAATTTTTATCACTATTACTTATTACTTAATTTTAATCAAGTGCTGCAGTGTAGTAGCTGCCTCATTAAGTCCCCACATTGACTCAAGGAATTGTTCCTGATGACCTTTGTAAGTCATCTGTGAACTTAGTCACACAAGAAGGAAATTCAAAAATAGGACCACCAATTGGTGTTACTCATTATCTTTTTAGCTGCAAAAAAAAAAAAAAAATGGAATCCCATTTTTAAACTATATTCTCAGTACATTAATTAAATATGTGTGCTGATTTTCCCCCCTACAAACTTGCTTGTTTAGCAGTTGTCAGTAAATTAAAATGATATTTGTGGTTGCTGAAGCAAAAATCTTTGGAGTTATCCTAGTCACCTCAGCACAGTCTGCACTGCCAGTCCATCAGCAAACCTGGTGAGCTCTGCTTCAACATACCAGAATCTGACCACTTCTCACCACCTTCGCCGTGGTCTAGGTCACAATTGTCCCTCACCTCAATCATTACAATGGCCTCCTAACCATCTCCCTGATTCCACCCTTGCCCCTTGTAGTCTGACCAGTCAAAGTGATCTGTTAAAATGGAATTCACAGCAGGCCACTCTTCTGCTCATAACCTGTCAATAGCTCCCACATTCTTCACAGTAAAAGCCAAGCCCTTACCGTGGCTTCAGAAGCCATGGAGTAAGGTCTCCACTCTGTTTCTATTTCCTTTCTTGTATTCACCCTGCTCTGGCTACACTGACCTACTTACTATTTGTCAAACACTCCCCAAAACGTTCTCATCTCAGGGCCTTTCCCCACTTTCTTCTGATCTCAGTTCAGATGTTTGCTTATTAGTGAGGTTTTACCTGGCCACTGCATTTTAAATAGCCAAAATGAAAACAAAAACCCTTTGGGGATTCCATATTCCTTTTGCTCTGCTTTATGTTTGTCTCACCATTTGCACCAACATATTAAATATTTATATAAAATGTGTTTACCTCTACCTACCATAAGAGTCCCTCTGGGGCAGAAACTTTTTGTTCACTGCTATATGTTAATGTCTAGCAAATAATAGGTGCTCAAAATATTTCCTGAGTGCTATGCTCCAATTACATTTTCTCATGTACTATGTCTACTATTTAATTGATTTGATTTAGATACTGTGTTCATGGACTTCAGAATTGTTGTCATATTTTCCCTAAGTGATTCTTCCCCAGAATTCCCTTTTTATTCAAACAAATATTAATTCGGATCAGAAGAGATAATAGTGAAGAAAACAGACAAGGCCCCTTCCCTATAGTTTACAGTCTTTTGTTTTCTTTCTGGTCCATACATTTCATTAAGATTTTTAGTTATTTGGACAAGCCTCAATATATGTATCTCTAGTTCTCTTTTACAGAATAATATCCTTGGATAACTACAAATGATAATTTTCTTATTAAATAACTATTATTTAATAAATGTATTTTACAGCCAAATAATTGTTCATTATTATCTCATAATAGGAAATCTATATGTTATTTTGTAAAATCTATTTTATCTTGGAATAAATATTCATTCGTGTAATTCAGGTCAGTTTTAAAAAATCACTGATAAATAAATAACCTTCTCAAAACTTAAGTCACTAAATGAAAAAAGATTGAAATGAGAACTAAACATGTAGATTTACTGTCCACCCCAGCTCCCCCCAAGCCCAGGGTTTTCATCTGTGTGGTTTGTTGTCAACATAAGCATGCAAAATCTTTACTTCTTTATTAAGTATAGAAGTTCATCGTAAGCTTACATTAGATATCATCATTTTCAGTTTTAGTGCCATGATATTAACATTACAATGAAAACTTCCATGTTAAAATTTTTTGGTCACACAAGCTTTTTCTATATAATTGTGAAATCACAAGCCAATAAACTGATTACATAGAGTAGCAACATCAGAAAAATTTCCGGTGGCATTCTTTCTTCAAAAATTCTGCCACAGTCCACTATGTTGGGCCATCTCTGTGCCTTGAGTCTTTATGTGGATATGTGTCAAATTCCCAATGCCATATGCAATTATTCATTTTATTTCTGCATAACAAATGTGGAGCATAACGTATAGTTCGCACTACTTTGAGAAGTGTCTGCCCACTACTGGATTTCTGTAACTGTAAGAAATGCTTTTCATATCTGCATTAAATCTGTCCCCTCATAACTTGTGTTCATCATAATGTTTATTTTCTTCCTATTATAATTACCTACATTCTTGGTCTCTTATTTTACTCCTAATACAAAATAAAGAAGCAAAAATCAAATACTTAGAAGTAACTCTGAACCAATGTTATTTCCTATAAAAATCTGCACCAGTGAAGGTATATATTTAGATAAAAATATATATATTTTTAAATTCCCCATTTAAAAGAAACATCCCACCAGGAATTCAACAAATAAATTCATTCTCAGAAAACTTAAGCACTTTATCGTACGATCATGAGATGATATAAAACATTTACATAGAAATTATTGATTTGGAAAATCCCAAGCAAGAAAAGAAAAAAATTAATTAGACCAGCACTAATTTGTTCTATTGTTTTACATGCACATCTTATTTTGCCCAAACCTGGTAATTTAATATAATAAATGTAATGTTTTAATGCTAGAGTCTGGGGGCTGAGAAACCTGAATTACTCCCCCAAAGATTCTTTTCATGTTGACAACACAATGCAGCCCCACACTGAAGAAATGAAGAAGAGTCTATTGCTATAATTAATATAATTAATTTTTAAAACTTTAAAGATTTAAAACAATTCATGAAAGAAAAAAAACACAAGAAACACATTTCCTTTTCCCATAGTTATGTTATATATTTCCAATTCTAACTTTATGTTGAATATAGAAATTCGAGATTGGCTTTTAATTACCTCTCCAGTGACCACTGATGTGGCTGACCTTGAAGGCAATATTAATTACCTGACCTAATATCTTGCTGCTGCATATTATTAAAGAATACTGTCACTGCACTTTACCTTATCCATACAGTGGCAAGTATCTTATAATTTTAGTGTGATATTAAAATGGAATTTTTCCAGTTTTGAGATATGTATCTAGGAAAATATTAATAATAAGTGATGTGCTATATTCTCTCAGAAAGACACACACAATGTATGACTATTTACTTTTCTACAATGTACCACCACAAAGAACAAAGGCAGTTAGTTGTCTATTTACCAGTTTTAACACTTTTATATAGTTGATAAACATGGATTTTATTAGGAATTGTCTGTTTAGGCTTTAGATCAAGAGAAAATTTGTCCTCATCCCTAGCTCTTTAGGAATGATTCCTAGAGAAAGTTGAACATGAGTGAGAAAGAAATGTTTGAATCAGAAATATAGAGACTCATTTCCAATGTTCAAAAATAATGTAGATGTAGAACTAAGAGAACAGAATTTAAAAACTTTAAAGCAAATTTAAATTTGCCAGGTTGTATTAGTTAGTGTGAAATAATTAGAAAACTTTAGCAGTAAACGAAAGTAAACAAAACAGTTCAAATGTCTGTGTGGTTGATTTTGTGTAACTTTCTCAGTGAACTATAAAATACCATTGAAATTAATTTGGGGAAAATTTCAAATAATTCATATTTTTCTTTTAAAGCAATGACAGAGGCCAACTTTTTCAATGCATAATTATATTCAGATGTTCTATGAGTGAGATTATCTTGGGGGAAAAATCAGTTTCAAAGAGATGACATAATGATGATTTTTAAAAATAATCAGGATTTGGAGTCCTAGTGGGTACCACCTGATTATATTGGGATGAAAGTCAAAGGGCTTAATTCACTCTTGTTTTATTCTTATGTAAGCTTTCCAAAAATCCACGTTTACAGTGACACAGCTGAGGTCAATATCTTTTATCCTTTGAACTGCTTGCACAGTGACTCTTAACATCTAGAATAATTCTTTTATATAAATAAAATTTTATTGAAGTATATCATTCAAGCATGAACATACATAAACAATAAGTGTATAGTAGAAGTTGTAAACTTACAAAGTAAACATGCATAAAACATCATAACAGAGCTCCCAAATACCACCCCATCACCAAACCTTGCATTGTTGTGAAACATCTGTTACAAACTATGAAATAGCATTGTCAAAATATTACTAACTATAGCCCATATCTTACATTTGGTGTTTTTTACCCCAGCCCATCCGATTATTAACACCCTGTATTAGTATTATACATTTGTTAGAGTTCATGAGAAAATGTTCTCATATTTGTCCTGTTAACCACAGTCCATCTTCCACCACTGGATTCCCTGTGTTATTCAGCCCCATGCTTTGTACAATCCATTCAAAGTGTACACTCAGTGGCTTTCATTTTTATCACAGAGTTGTTTGTCATCACCTCAGTCAATTTTAGAATATTTTAATTACGCCAAAAGGAAAAATCTCATCTCTTCTTTTACCCCCCTAAAGTTGTCTCTTTAGAATGGGTGTGTCTTATTTGCAATTGCTGCAAAAAGATTACAATATTAGTGTTAACTATTGTCCAAAAGTTACGTTGGTTGTAATTTTCACAGGTATCACCATATTGTTAACACTTTATAAAAGAGGAACATTTTTATATTTATACTATAAACAACAATCTTCATCCATCCCCAAAATCACTATTATACATACATTAGATTATTCTCTAGTTTCCTTTCAGTTGACATTTACATCCACAGACTACCTCTTTCAGCCACAATCTCATTTATAAATCTGCAGTGCTAGTTATACTCATCATAACATGTTACTCTCAGCTCTATTCATTTCCACACTTTTACAATAAATCTTATTAAAAATTCTACATACATTGAGCATCAGCTCCATTTCCAACCCATAATCTATTTCCTGGTAACCTATACTCTAAAGTTTACCTCTGTGAGTTTACCCATTGTATTTAGTTCGTATTAGTGAGACCATACCATATTTGTCCTTTTGTGTTTGGCTTATTTCACTCAATATAATATCCTCAAGGATCATGCATGCTATCATATGCGTCCCATCTTCATTTCTTCTTACAGTTGAATAGTATTCCATTGTATATATATATATATATACATATACACACACACACACACCAGATTTTTTTTAGTCATTCCTCAGTTGATGGACGCTTGGACTGGTTCCATATTTTAGCAATTGTGAATAATTGTGAATAATGCTGCTATGAACACCAGTTTGTGTCATTGCTTTCAGTTCTTCTGAATATATTCCTAGTAATGGGATTGCTGGATCATATGGGAGTTCTGTATTCAGGTCCTTGAGGTACTGCCAAACTGTCTCCACAGATACTGCACCAGTCTACATTTCCACCAAACAGTGAAGGAGTGTTCATATTTCTCCACATCCTCTCCATAACTTTAGTTTTCTGGGTTGTTTTTTGTTTGGTTGGTTTTTTTATGATGGCCATTCTATAAGGTGTGAAATGGTATCTCATTGTAATATTGAGCTGCATTTTCTTAATTATTAGTGATGTTGAATATTTATTCATGTGCTTTTTAGCCATTTGTATTTCCTCTTTGTCAAAATTTCTATTCAAATGTTTGCCCATTTTTAAATTGGTTTGCTTATCTTTTTATCACTGAGTTGTATGATCTCTTTACATAACATGGATATCAAACCATGGAATGTGGTTTCCAAATATTTTCTCCCATAGAGTAGGCTGCCTTTTTTACTTTCTTGACAAAATCTTTTGAAGGAAAAAAGTGTTCAATTTTGAGGAGGTCCCATTTTTCTATTTTTTCTTTAATTACTCATGGTTTAAGAAACTACCACCTACCACATGATCTTGAAGATGTTTCCCAACATATTCTTCCAGAAGTTTAATGGTGTAGCTTTTATATTTAGGTCCTTGATCCATTTAGAGTTAATATTTCTATAAGGTATGAAATAGAGGTCCTCTTTCTTTCTTTTAGTTCTCCCAGCACCATTTGTTGAATAGAATATTCTAGCCCAGTTGGGTGGGCTTGACAGCCTTGTCAAAAATCACTTGACTATAAATGTGAGGGTCAATTTCTTGATTCTGTTCCAAAACTCAATATGTCTGTCTTTATGCCAGTACCATGCTATTTTTTTTCATTTTTTTACCACTGTAGTGAAGTAATATGCTTTAAAGTCAGAAAGTTAAAGTCCTCCAACTTCATTCTTCTTTTAAAAGACATTTTTGGCTATTCGGGGATCCTTACATTTCCAAATAAATTTGATAATTGGCTTTTCCTTTTCTTCAAAATCAGGCTGTTGGGATTTTTATTGGGATTGCATTGAATCTGTAAATCAATTTAGGTAGAATTGACATCTTAACTAAATTTAGTCTTCCAGTCCATGAAAATGGACTGTTCTTCCATTTATTTAGGTCTGCTTTCATTTCTTTTAGCGATGTTTTGCAGTTTTCTGAATACAGTCCTTTATGTCTTGGTTACATTTATTCCTAAATATTTGATTCTTTTAGTTGCTATTATAAATGGAATTTCTTTCTGACTTCTTCCTCAGATTGCTCATCAGTAGTGTATAGAGATGCTATTGATTTTTGTGTAGTCTGCCACTTTGTTGAACTCTTCTATTAGTTCCAGTAGCTTTGTTGTGTTTTTTCAGGATTTTCTACATATAGGATCATATCATATGTAAATAGTGACAGTTTTACTTCTTCCTTTCATATTGATCTAGCTAGAACTTCTGGCACAATATTGAATAACAATGGTGTCAGTAGACATCCTTGTCTTGTTCTCGATCTCAGCGAGAAAGCTTTCAGTCTTTCACTGCTGAGTACAATGCTAGCTCTTGGTTTTTCATATATGTACTTTACCATATCAAGAAAGCATCCTTCTATTCCTATCCTTTGGAGTATTTTTTATCAAGAAAGTATGTTGTGTTTTGCCAAATGCCTTTTCTGCATCAATCGAGAGGATCAAGAATAATTCTTAATATAGTGATGATACTGGAGATTATGGGATCCCTGCATAGAGATCACAAGCTTGGCAGTGACACTTTCCAATTGTGAGAGGGTCCAGCTGAGTGCTAGAGATGGCTGTCCAGTATCTGATACTCATGGCACTTCAGAATAGATGTCTCCAGAGCCCTCCATGGCTTCGCATTGATGTCTTCTTCAGAACCCTTAGCCCCAGCTGGGAGCACTGAATGTGTAGTCATTTGGATGTTTTCTCTATCTCTAGTATAGCTCTAAAGAGTCATCCCTTGGAATTAGCCATCATTAAAGACTACTATACAGAATGTTTTGTAAACATTCCCTGGATATTAGGCATCAGAAATAATAGATTACCTAAAACGACAAAGTGGGTGATGGACATCAGGTAAAGCAATACTTATGGTTTTAAAATCAAAGATGTCTTTATAGTAAATGGATAATCAGTACAGGTCTATATATTGGTCAAGAAATGGCATGTTAGATTATACTGCAGAACAGGAGTTGTATATGGCATCTTCACCCTACCACTTAGGAGGGATCTGACTTGATCATATCATATGTAAATAGCACGTGACTTAACCGCTTTCTGCAGCTCTCAGGGTTTTTTCTCTTTCTTTCTTTCTTTCTTTTTTTTTTTTTTTTTTAGGAGGTACCAGGTATTGAACCCGGGACCTCATACATGTAAAGCAGGAGCTCAAACACTGTATTACACCCTCTCTACTGTTTGTTTGTTTTAATGTAGGAATCTGAATCAGGTGATCTCTATATTTCAACCTGTGATAATCCTACTATGAGGGCTACCAAGACGTTTCAGCCTTCAAAGAATTTACTGTTTAACTAGGGAACAATTTATGCCAAGCTAGACTGGATGGCAAATATATTTAAAACAAGGAAAATATCAGTGTTCATTGATATAAAATTAGAGGAGATGTCAGAAATAGAGCAAACTTGAGCTGAGGAAAGAAGCAAGTATCCTAGGCAGGGGGACCAACATAAGAAAAAGTTAGGAAGAGAGTGAGAGGACTATGAGGAAATTAGGTTACAAAGGAATTTAGCATTGATGAAGTAATGTAAAGAGAGAGAAAAAAAAACCGAAAAGAGTAATAAAATAAAAGCAATATTTAAGGAATTGTAGTCTGAAAATGGCTAAGGATTTATTCATTCACAGATACTGAGTGCAAATTATGTGCCAACCACCCTGCTATAAGCATTGAAAATTCAAATGTGAACAAGTAGATACACATTTTCCACTATCGCAAAAAACCATAGCTCAGCAGTGATAAAAACCAGATGTAATAGCACTGTATATTTTTTAACAATTCAATTTTATTGATGCATATTAATAAAGCATACGATCCATCCAAAGTGTACAATCAATATTATTTGGTATAATCTCATAGTTGTATATTCATCCTTCATTTGTTATTAGACCATTTTCATTATTCCAATAATAAAACAAAAAACAAACTGAAAATTCTATTCCTAAATAATCACCTCTCAATTTCTCTATACTTCACCTGCTGTACATATCTGCTATTCTGTTTCTGTCTAATTTTTTGTCTATACTTTTGTATAGATGGGGACAAACAATATGTTGTACCTTTTGTCTAGTTTCTTTCTCTTAGTATATTTCCTTTATCTTTACCCTTAAAGGAAGATTATTAATATATTTCTAAACACTACTGTCCATAGTTTGCTTTGGTTGTATTTTTTCCTGATATATATATATTTTAATAATATATTTTTATATTTTTTAGAAGATACTTAGATTACATAAATGTTACACAAAAATTATAGGGATTCCCATATGCCCCAACTCCCACACCTCCCACAACCTCCCACATAAACATTCTTCATTAGTGTGGCACATCACCTGCAATGGATATACACATCCTGGGGCTTTGCCGCTAAGCATGGACCATAGTTCACATTGTAGACCACACTCTCTCCCACACAGTTCTGCATGTTATATGCTGATATAAAATGGCCTATATCTGTCATTGCAATGTCACTCAGGATAATTCCCAAGTCCCAAAAAAGCCTCTGTATTACAACTGCTTTTCCTGCCCCCTGCCCCCAAAGTGTCCAGTGACCATTGGCTCCACATTAATGTTATAATTTCTTCCATTGCTGAAATCACAATATGTCTATAACAGAATACCAGTAAGTCCACTCTAGTCCATAGCTCTTCCCCCCATAATGAGGAGTCTGGGATGGTGATGTCCTCTCCACCTCCAAGTGAGAGGGGACTTATATCATGGATAAGATGGATGGATAAGATGGATGGGATTATTCTGCCTGCAGCTGCAGACTCTCTCCATTCCCTGGGATAGCCGTTGTCCATCGTCATCTCCCTGCCAGGTGTCCTGGGTGAGTCCATTGAGCTGTGGAGTAGAAGTTGCAGCTTCACTGAGATTCTGGGCCCAGCTGGCACATGGACAGCCCAAAGACTCCAGTCTCTGGAAGTAAACCTACAAACTCCAGCACCACATATAGGTTTGAATAGAGGGGACAGATGGACCATGTGTAGGGAAGACATATTTGAGTCCAACTCTGTCACTCACAGGAACACAGATTCCAAAGTAGGGCCCACTGATAACGCATCAATCTCTGGAGCTATCCCCCTTTATATAGGACCTGGGTGTCTCCAGAGCCCTCAGGAGCCCCTCTATTTGGGGTGATATCCACTTTGGAAGCCTGTGAGGTCCTACTGAGATGTGCATAAGCATTACCTCTGGGATGACCTCCCGACTCACTTTGAAGTCTCTTAGTCATATGAATTCATTTGTAATAACACTGTATTTTGAGGTGGCACCTAACCCAGTCTGGGAGATGGTCAGTGAAGTGACCAGGAAAGCGTGACCTTTGTTTTGAAACCAGAAAGTGGGAATTAATCAGGAAAGGTAGATGATCTCGGCAGGGATGTTTGGTGGGGAGTATTCCAGGTAGAAGGACCAGCATATGCTAAAGTCCCAAAGAGAAAGAGGGCCGAGATGGGAAGATAAACTTGGATGCTGTTATAATTATTTCAAGCACAGTCTGGTAGTC
The DNA here is from genome assembly GCA_029593785.1 of Cabassous unicinctus. Lineage (NCBI taxonomy): Eukaryota > Metazoa > Chordata > Mammalia > Cingulata > Chlamyphoridae > Cabassous > Cabassous unicinctus. Next base: position 6,354 of record JAQZBX010017912.1, on the reverse strand, counting down.
TAGGGCAACTTGATAACAATAGGAAGCAAAAGTAAAATGCAAATATGAGAGTTATTTTATTATAATAATAATAGTTTACAAATATACATTCAGAGATCTCTAATTTTATACTTTAAATAGAGCCAATAATTGTCCACGATTTAGTTATCCAAATATGCCAATGAAATACATGCAAAATGTCTTCCCTTATGCCTTTATTTTATATACATCGGAATAAATTGGAGATTATAAAATATTTGCCTGCTATCTCGGAGAAATAGAAAAATCTATAATTTAAACCACTGATCAGTAGGATTTTGGGAAAATAATATTCACATTATTTTTTCACCTTACATTTTAGATAATTTTTGGAAAACAATTTGCCAGAGTTGGGGTTTTCTATGTTTTGTTTTGTTTTGTTTTATCTCTTAGAAAACTATTCGAAATCAAATATTTCATTTTTGTCATACTTTGCCTCTTTCTGAGAAAAAAAAACACTTAATATTTCAATATAGCAGAAATAGCATAAATAAACAGATCCCTTAAAATCCTACACTGAATACTCTGAGTAAAATCTCCTAGATTGTACATATGCCTTTGTTATGTATATATTTTCAGATGACTGCTGCCTAAATCTGGGGAAAGTTTAACTCATGATTTTTTTTTAAAGTTCATTTTATGGACTTCTTCAGTGAGTTCAAAAACAAAGAAGTTAATTTTAAAAGCTCGTTTTATTGAAGTTAACAGTGAATTAAAAAACCAATGAAATTAATTTTAGAGCCATTTAATTTAGTTCAGAAAAGAGTGAGACTCTTTTATTAACTTAATTATTTTGGAATTCACTGTTTTAAAGTCCAATAAATGTTATGTATTTTATTTTCAATTAACTTCATTGTGCTCTGAATCATGTTTGCTTTCCCCATGTGGGCAAATCTCACCTCTCATTTTGCAGATAGGCTGACCTTTTCACAAATGCGCTGGCCTCAGTATAAGTACACTAAAGGTGAGTATACTGCATCTTGAAAGTGACGGTATGGACTGAACTCAGCACTCTGTTGACTATTATTTTGATTCCCAGAATTGACTTATTCCTATGCAACAGAAGGAGAGCAAATCAGCAGTTTTCTTGACAAGGAGATAAACTATTGTTTGGTCTTTATCTTTGATGTTCTACCTGTCCCATTTGTCAATGTATTGGCATTAGTTTAAAATAATTTAATGAATTGGATTGTCAAAAGGAGGTAATACATCAAGGCTTCACTGCTTTTCTATCAGATTTTAAGAAATGCAAATCTGAATAAAGTAATGTGTATAAAATTTTTTTTAACTTTAACTTACATTTCTATAGAACCAAAAGGAGAGTTTCTACCATTACTTTTTGGGAAATTTTCGAGTGGGCCAAATGGAACTGCCAAATGCCACAGGTTGTGTAGGTCTTAATCTCTGTTTCCTAATACATTTTATCGAGAAGGAGGGGAAAAAATCCTCTATAGGGCATGTAACGAGAAAAAGAATCTGTTAGCTGTCATTCATTCACAGATTAGGCAAACCTCAAAACCTATATCACGTTCTCCGTTTTGGTCATTTCTTGTGTTTCTCTGGTGAGCAATCATCTTTAAAAATTCAACACCTTTTACCTACTGTTTTACTTCTGTGTGTAATGAAAAACTAAAATTAAACTTACCTCCCTGGTTATGGCTGAAAATGGAGCTGTCAGGCAGGAAGCCTGGTTAGGGAAGCAGCCATGGAAAATTTCTCCACTAATTGCCTGACATTCAGAGCTTGAGGATCAGCAGCTGTTGAAGCAAATTTAGTCTGGATATAAGGCAAATTTTTCATTTATTTCGATTATTTACCACAAGCATCAAAATCTCTTCTTAAAAAAATATCTCAAATGAATACCTGTAAGAAGGAAAGAGTGCTTAGGTGTGCATAGACTTTGACTTACTCTTTCAGAGCTTGCAAGATATAATCAATTTGTTTTTATTTGTATGGAAGGTTGACCTTTTGTAGAAATGGGGAAACAACATATCTGCACATTGAAAACAATTTTAATGTGACTCAAAGGAGAAATTGCTCATGGTGGAGAATATGTGTAGTAAAGCATATGGAATATGTGTGCAATTGCATGTATTCAGTGTGTATGTCTCTGTATGTGGAAATAATGCTACTATAAAACAATGGAAAATTGTCACTGTTGCATGCTTATAATAGCTATAAAGCATACAACATGCATATTGCAATATCTATGCACTTTACAAAAAGTTCTTTATCTGGAAGTAATGTAATTCTGTATGATGCAGTGCTCTAATTAGAACAGTGCTTTATTGGACAGAAAGTAAATAGGCCATCCCAACCTACATAATGTAATTGGTTACTATAGAATGTGTAATGTATGTTACATATGCTGCCTGAAATGCATATACTTATGAATTCTACTGTAGTATTTTCTTCATATATATGAGTTGGAGGTAAAATTGAATTTATTGTTTGTCTAACAGTTGCTTTAGAAATGTAGGACTGGGATTTCTGTATGCAATAAAAAATAATTTGTATATATTTTAGCTTTAAGAAAACACAAGTACATTGTTATTGCAATTAACTCATTATTTATTGTTGCAATTCCTAAAAGAGAATATTTGCCATGTTTTAGTGCAGTCCACCCTTGTGGATTAAATATTTATGAAATAGCTTTTTATTATGAAAATACAGAGAAAATAGACGTCTTAATATATGTAAATAAAACACCCAGGCTAAATATGTATGTTGCCACTCATTTTAGGCAAAGAGATATAGAACACGCAGGAATTTGCCAATATAATCTAGTAAATCTTTATTCTTTGTTTGAATTCCAGAAAAAGCAAAGTTACTGCAGTGACAGAAGCAAATTAGAAGGCTCATAATTAGCCTTCCCAAACCTCTTCTTCCAAATGATGCTTTTGGACATAAAACTTTGACTGCAGGCCCATCAAAATATGTTCTTGATTTTTAATATAAGTATGCAGCATTTCCGACATTAAAGAGGTTAAAATTAAGTGTAATTATCCCCACCACTCAGCTTAAAAAATAAAACTTCGCCAGCAATTCAGTGCCCTTTTTTGAATCCCGTCCATTGACTTCCTCTATCCTCCACCCTCCAGTTTCCTTTGAAAACAATCAACTAATTTAATTAGGTAAATTAAATGACTAATAAGTTAGATATTTTCAAACAAGCTAAAGTTGGAAACATCATAGTTTCAGAATGTTTTGCGTGTATAGCTTCAACTCAGTAGAAGTCAAACAAAAACAAAGCCCCGGGCAATTATTTATTTCATGAAGGGAGGGATGGGAGCAATATCGCAGGGATTTCCTGAATTACCTGGGAATGTGCCTTCAGTTCCCTCCCCTTTAGTCTTCACAGGGGGGTCCTTGCCAGTGTAGTTCATTGAAACAATGTTTAGCTAATGACTCAAGAGGACTACTCAGAACCATTGAAGAGCACCTCAAAAACAGATGCTAAATGGACTTTTGTCAGGTTCTACTAGTAGAGCCATCAGAGGCACACCAAGTTGGAATAAATTGAATTGAAATCAAAGGAACATGCTGTTTATAGATAGTATCAAAAGGACCTCCCCTTCCCATTGGAATTCAGAGACAGTCTATCATAGGCTAGTGCAGACATCCCTAAGTCCAGTGCATTTCCCAAGCCCAAGGAAGATGTAAGAATTACATGAGTCAGGTTTGGCTCCATTTTACGGTTTTAAATTTTATTACATGAATACAGTGCAGTTATTGCTTTAGTTAGTCCTCATCTTGATCTCGCAATTTGTATTGCCTACATCAATAATTTGTGTTATGGCAAACATATCTATAAACAGAAATGTTTTTATTGGGGAGGGGGTGGTGAGGAAATGTGAGCATCTGGCAACCACACCTTGACTCATTTTAGCCCCTAGAGTCGTGGTATGGTGCATTAATTTCTCAGTTTGTAATTTGCCAGCTGCATTTAATGGAACCAATTTTCATTACATCTGTTCCATGGTTCAAAGAGCTCTTTTAGTTGCCAAAGGGGGCCAGCTTCACACAGCTTCTGAGAGGGGCTAATACACTGTTTCTTGAAGTATTAGATAACCAGGGATGACTCCTGGTTTTACAGCAAACAAATTATTTTTGCAGAAGCAAATTTTATATTCATGACTTACCACTGGTAGACTTAAAATTAAAAGTATAGCATGCCCTTTTCCCAGGAATTACATATTGATTTTCATGTTATTTTCTTCATAATACCCACTGATCACCTGTCCTTACAATTGGTGAATGATTTATTGTTTACTAGTTAGAGGAAACATACTTACGTAAATCCTCTTTGTAAATTGCAGGTGGTTAGAAGATGGATATTTTTCAGGTAAATGTGGAATTTATAAATGATTTAAAAATTTATTATAGTAACCCATTATTTATGGATAAGCGAAGGTCATAGATCTTCATAGTGTGGAGTGGGAGCATTTTTAATCGTAGAAATAGTTTTGCTTGGGCAACTTTACATTCTTGGTGTGTAATTTTAATCTCCATAAAAATATGTCACTGTTGTGTAATAGCAAATGTAAGATTCCAGTTGAAAGCAACTTTCAATGCAAACGGTTTTCTCATGGGCAGAAGAGAAATTTGAAATGTTCTACAGTGCTTTGAAGTTCTAAAGCTTCAGCTGGGAGTATTATAAATCATTAAACCTGAAAAATTTCCACCTGATGGTCATGAAATAGCATGCCTATATGAAAACTGACTCTGTTTCACTTCCTCAGGCAGTTTTTTTCCTTCTCACGAGTTTCAAAAATATAATGCATCATGTTATATTGAGAAGATCATCTTAGAAAGACTTCATCCTTTTGAAATCAGTAAAGTCCCTAACATAATTGTATTTATATGTTCAGATTCAATGATATATAATCTGTCTGCACTGGGAATTTCACCATAGCTGGAGAAATTGCTTGTGCCAAAATCATAGATGACTTTATATGTTGGTACCAGGTTCAAATGACCATTTTTGTACTTTCCTATGAGTAGATAAAAGAGCAGTTTGCTGCTACCGATAATCCAAATTCTTTAGCTTTATTTTTATCTGCAGCTTATCTAACAATTTTATATGTACTGCATTTAAATTTTACAAAAGTGCTGTGAAATGGTTAATGCAATCACAATTTTAAAGACCACTTGAGGGACTTGGTCCAAGTTTCAGAGCGAGTACGTGGCAAAAATCAAAACTCAAGTCTTCTGACTCCAAGTACCAACATTTTTATCCCCAAACTATCCTCTGTTATTACTGTCTCTTGGGGAAATTTTCAGGTTTTTAATTCTAGTACTGGGAAACACAGGTAAGGAGATGTGGATAACTTTCAAATTCAGTGAATAATTTGGCACTACAGAATGTATTTCTTCCACCAAGCTGAAAATATGAAGCCAGCTAGTGTCATTAATGACTATGAACTGGACTGGGAAAATCCAACAGTCATTGATAGAACATGATGAAGAGAAAGCCACTGCTCCCTAAGAAACCAAATGAAAACAGGAAATTAGGCATTAGTTATTGTTTCAGTGGTTTGCTTAGTCAATACTTGATATTACATCTGCTTCCATAGATGCAGAAGCATCCTAAAGTCAAAATCATTTGTTCATCCATTAAAGAACATTATTGAGTTCCTATCAACACCAAGTGCTGTGCTACACCCTGAGGAAATATAAATGAATAGGACACAGTCTCTGCCACGGAACATGATTCTAAGTAGGGTTGTTTATTGATTTATGGATGTTAGAATATTTAGTGAACAAATTCAAACAAACAAAAACAACAAAAAGCCCCTCACCTTGAGACTTTTCAATTGCTGCCAATAGCTAGCATTTTAGTATCTCCATAGTACAAGTCAATAAAAATTATGTATTGAATATCTACAATGGATCAGTCCTGGTATTGTATGATGAAGGGGATATGCAGCATTTAAGATAAGGTCCCAACCCTTAAGGGGCTTATGTCTAGTTGGGAGAATGGAAGGAGAGAAAACCTATGACTTGACGTCACGGCAGGACAAAACCATTTCTATGCAAGTTACAGTCTGACAATTCATCCTTACTATGTCAGACATTTTATCATAACACAGGACATATTGTCACAAAGGACTCAAAGAAGAACTCAATGACAGCTATACATAAAAACGTATCCTGGATTTTATAATATGGGACATCTAGAATTACTGTATGTCTTTATTCTAAGATGCTGGTTTTCAAATTTTAGCACTTGAAATTTGAATTCATCTTACAATCAATGACATCTTAGTATTGTGTCATAGTTTAGTTGGCAGTTCTTTCCTTTTCCAGTAATACATAAAATAATAGTGTGTCTTG
>JAQZBX010017911.1:20696-35209 GCA_029593785.1 Cabassous unicinctus | reverse complement strand
GACAGAAGTAGATACTATTATTAACCTCCATTCTACAGATGATTAAACTGACGCTCAAAGAGGTAACCTCACTCAAGGAAGCTAGGAAGTGGAGGAGCCAGCGGTGGACCCCAGGAGGGTCAGCAGGGTAAGTAAATGGTTCAAGCCCTGGAGCAGCCTCTTTGGGACTTGGGACTTGACTTCTCCTGATGCTGCTCCCTTGTGACTCTTGGGGTAACACAGGCCTGGGGTGTCCCTTTGCTTGAGAGGGGCTCTCCTGCAGGAAGAATGAGGGGTTTTCCGAGGCCATTGGGGGAAATGCTGGCTCTTTCATGGCACTCACATATCCTGGGCTTTTCTCACCATCAGAGTGACACCAAGTTCAGAGCCAAGCTCAGGTGCCTGTGCAGGGCCAAGGGCCACGGGGCTCAACCGTCTGCTTTGGGTCCAGGCAATGGAGGCCAGCCTGGTCTGGGAAACTCTCCTTCTGGGAACTCGGGGTGGCTGTAGGAGGCCAAATCTTTCTACCTGAGCAATACCCTACCTCTTCAGTCTCTGTCTCCCCTAAATACCCTCCTCCCACCAACCCCCATCCCATTTCCTGTGTTCTACCTTGTCTAGTCCCCCACCACTATCCAGGAATGCAACCTGATAAATCAATTCAAATTGAGATTCACTGATTGTGTTCACCCATTCCCCCCACACCCACACAAGTACACGTGCACACACACGTATACACATTTGCATACACTACTTTCGCACATGCATACACATACATACACACATGGATACACAGACAGACACACACACACACACACAGACCTCATTCTCTTTGCAATAGTTAAACCAGAAGAATGGATGCCTAATGGTGGGGTTGCAGGCAAGTGTACTGAAGAGATCTGGCCACCATCTTCTAATTCTACCACAAACCTGTGTGAATGACCACTCTACCTGCTCCAAATGGATTTTGAGAAAGAAAGGGGACACTTTGAACAATCAAGTCCAGACAGCTGGAGTAAACAGGGACTGTTCCAGGCAAACAGTGACGTAGGGCCACCCTGCCTATGGGTAGGAGGATGTTGAAGATGACTTTTCCTCTGGTCCCAGCATTGTGCCAGATTCCCAAAGGTAGACATTAGGCACTAAAACCCACATGTTCCAAAGCAGGGCTTCAGATCTTTCTTGGCATCTGGTGAGGTTATGGACCCCTTCTCAGAATAATGGTTTTAAAAGCACAAAATAAAACACACAGGATTTTAGAGACAACCTGTTATATGGTTATCGAAATATCAAGCACATTAATGATATAGCAATACTTGTGCTTCTTTATTAACACATGTAATAACAACATCTAACAGTGGGTCTAATTACTACCATTATTTTTAAGCAAAGATGCACATAAAATGTCATTTTGAGATATTTGTGACAACTGTAGTGTGATATGAAAATAGCTCTGATTTTGATGGGTGACAAAGTAACTACTAATAATGTGGGGTTTGATGCCTACATTTTTAACAGAAAGAACTGCCAACTTTGAGTTAGAGATTAAAAAAAAAAAAAAACCCTTTTCCCACCCAAGGTCGCCAGCCCTGGGTAAGAACCCCTTTTCTAAAGGGAGCCACTGAGAGGCCTTGAGAGCATCCAGGGCATGTTGAGAGGTTGCCAAACAGGCTTGACCACTGTCACTTTCTTCCCTCCAACCTGTAAAGCAGACGGCTGGGAGCCAAGCAGGGTCATGACTTCCAGAAGAGGGGAGAGCTTCTCTTTTGACTAGAGTGCTCCAGGAGAGGAACTTGTAGGGACTGTGGGTCCTTCTAAAAAGGGGAGCCAGCCATCTCACTTCCTGGTTGGTCTCCCATGAACAACAGGATGTTTGGCGCTGCCTTCTGGGTCCATCTGAGAAGGGGCAGGAGAGAACTAGAGGCAGTGAGGGAGGGAAAGTGCCTTCTGCCCTCCCCACTCTTGAATAGACAAGGGTAAGGAAATGTCCCTCGAGTGAAAGGGACCCCGTGGAAGGTTGCTGGGCTTGAGTCCTAACCAAGAAGGTGGCCCCCAGGCAAAAAGACCCCAGGAGCACACACTGTGGGGTACTCAAGCCAGGGTGGTTCTTCCACATCAGGGAACTGCACTGAGGAGACATACCCAAAAGCAGTTTTAAAAGTTGACACATGTGCCCCATTTGAGAGCTGGCACTTGGAGCTCATCACTCAGAGAGTATATGGGCAACCAGTGTGTTTTAGTTTGCCAAAGGGCTACCAATGCAAAGTACCTGAAATGTGTTGGCTTTTATCTATTTGAGGTAAAAGCTTACACTTCCAAGGCTGTGAAAACCCCATATCGGGGTACCATAAGAGGTGCTTTCTCACCAAAATCAGCTGCCACGTGTTGAAGCAAGATGGTGGGTGATCTCTGCCAAGGTTTGAGCTCAGCTGAGGGCAACCAGGCATAGGGCTCGTCTCTTCAGCCTTGAGCTACTCCGTGGGCCCAGCCTCTTGGGACCTTCACGCTTAAGCGATCCTTGAGTCCTCTCTCCCAGAGCTCAGCTGTGGGGGAAACTTGTTTTTCTTCTCACATGGCAGGATCAGTTATGATGGTTTCCTTTTCCTATGTCTCTGTGTGTCTGTTTATATCAGACCCAGCAAGACTGCAGGGATTCAACAGGAATCACGCCCCACTGATAGTCCAATCAAAAGCCCAAAGGCAGTCTTGTCAAGTAACCTAATCAAAGGCCCCTCAACCAAATTGAATGCAATCAAAGGGTATCACACCCACAGGAATAGATTAGTTAAAAACATAATCTTTCTCTTTGGGGGATTCATAAAATAATTTCCAACTGCCACACAGTGTTAAGCTGAGAGAAGACTACAGCAGATCTGGTTGAATAAAACTAAATTGGCTCCTCTTCTCCAGGGCCTTCTCCCTGTCCCGACACAGTCATGCTGGCTTCTGTGTGAAGATGCTCCCCAGGGCAGGACAGGGCTGCAATGTCAAAGGCGCTCCTTGAAGTTGTCTGAAGAGAGAGGAAGGTGGGGAAGAAGGGGAAGGAGAAGGAAGAGGCTCCCATCTCACTTCAAACCCTGCAGGCCAAGCGTCAAACCTGAGCTGGGTGAAAGGAGGAGACGGGACTAAAATTTTAAACTGGAACTTTCTATATCCAAAGTGACCAGAAACCTTTGGGACCCATCCAGGAAGCTATTAAGGGATAAGAAAAGGTGATGGACCAACTGGGGAAAATGATCCAATTCATGTTTGTATTTCATCAGCTTCAGACTCATCAATACATGAAGTGTGGCTGGCATTAGTTATACAATTTAGCATACCACCCAAGTGCTCTCATGGGCTCAGAAAATCATGGGGAGAACCGTTCCTACATATTGTCTAGTAATGTCAACATCCTTTCTCTTAACAGCCTGATTACCAGAGGCAGAAACACATTATAGAACTGCCTGGCTGGACACCTCTTTCTTTCCGGGGATTTCTTCCCTCTGGCAGGGACATCAACCAACAGGAGCCAGCCATAAAGATGGCAAAAAGCCTTCATGATCAGGGGCTTAAAAAGAAGACAAAGAGAGAAACGGATGTGGCTCAAGCGATTGGGCTCCTGTCTACCATATAGGAGGCCCAGGGTTTGATTCCCGGGGCCTCCTTGTGAAAGTCGAGCTGGCCCACGCTGAGGGCTGGCCTGCACGGAGAGCTGTGCAGCAAGATGATGCAACAAAAAGAGACACAGAGGAGAGACAATAAGACACACAACAGATCAGGGAGCTGAGGTGGCGCAAGAGACTGAGCACCTCTCTCCCACTCTAGAAGGTCCCAGGATCGGTTCCCAGTGCTGCCTAAAGAGAAGACAAGCAAACATAGAAGAACACACAGAGAGCAGACAGCGAGCACAAAACAATGGGGGGCAGGGAGGGGAGGGAGGGGAGAATAAATAAATAAATCTTTAAAAAAAGAAGACGACAAAGAATTGAAGGAGTTTGCACCCTAGAGGCAATCCCAAACTCCAGGGAGTCCCGTATGTGTACCTGGTCGTGGCAGGCGCCCGTGGTACATGGAGTCACAGCCTACCACCCACCTGACGCAGCAAAGCACTGATGGTGTTCCCATGGGTGCTTCCAGAGTCCTCCTCAGGCAATACCTGTGGTTTTCTCCAAAGCAAGGGACGGTGGCTTTGTGGGGGTCACAACCTAGAAGTGCAGAGAAGTTAATAGTCCCAGGGACGACCCTCAAAGAACGGGAAGTGGGAGTCAGTGGATAAATGCCCCAGCATCCCACCCTCCAGTGGGAGGATGTTAAGGTGCACGCTATGTCTACAGGGCTCCTTGCAAGGGTCCCTGTGGTAGCCAGCACAACACGAGGACTTCGGTGGCTTCCCTCCCTTCTGTGTCTCACTCTCCCTGCCCCCTCACTCCTGCTTCCTGGGATCACCTCCCCAATAAGCCATTCCACCGAGTCCTTGTCTCAGGGTCGGCTTTTGGAGGAACCCCAATTCAGACTGTGGTCCTCCACCTAGCTGAATAAATCAGGCTTCCCTTAAAGGGTCCCGGGAACCTCCGTGGCTTCACAGTGAAGTAGCTGTGAAGAAACTTGGGGGGCTGGGGGACGAGAAGCATCACGGCACACGAGGAAACGCATTAGCACATCATGAAATCAAGTAGCTTTAAGAAGGGCGCAGACCTGGTTGGGAGATCATTATAAGAGCAAGCTTGAAAAATGGGCCCATGACAGTCGGGAATCTGTCAACTGACAGACGAGGGCTTGTGAGGAAAACGAAGCAGAGCAGAGTGTCAAGGGGACAGATTGGCCCAATTAAGGACAGGGGCGGCTCGGGGAGGAGGAATGAGGGATGGAGGCCTGGCTGGGCCCGTGGGAGGCCTGGGAGAGAAGTGGCCAGCAGGATAGATGGGCCCGAGGAGTAGCGAGAGTCCCTGGGGTGTCTACACACTACTTCCCCCACGACAAGAGACCCTGAAGCTGCAGCGATGAGACACTGGGGCCCGCAGGACATAGGGGAGGGGAACGGCCTTGCAAAGAGCTGCTTTGCACCTGCCTGCTGCACCCGTTAGGTGCTTCACTTCACGGAGGCGCGTTCCAGCCTCTCCCAAATTGCCGCCCATGGAACACCCATCCTCCGAGATACTCTGGAAGAAAAGGAGGTGGGATCAGAATTCTGTAGTCAAATAAATTTGGGAAGCCCCCTTTTGGAGATTCATTCATTAAACAGATACTCACTGAGCACCTAGTGTGTTTTATTTCTTTTATTTTTTTTTCATTCCAAAGAGATTTTAATCCCCCATTAACCCTAATAGTACATACATTTTGATTCTGTTAGTGTCTTGAGAAAAGTGTAAACATTTGCATTTACAGTCGTTTGGAATACATACCTCAATCTCAAATATAACCACAGTTTCTTTTTTCTGCCATTTTATTATTTTCATATTCTCTTTTATTATCAGAGATTTGGAAACATTTGATAATGCCTAAGCATTCACAATATACATAATATGAATCATGAACTTTACATCTGAAATGTGAAATTACAAATAATTTGTAAAACCTTAATATCTCTCCTTCTCAATTCCATATCGTCATTCAGAAGAATTTCTTTCAATTCTTTCAACAAATTTCATTGAAGTTTCTGTAGTACAGGTATTTGAAATATATACTATATTTCCTAGTGTGTTTTAGACATTGTGGTGCTGCCCCAGGAGCACTGCAGTCTTTATTTTTTTTAAAAAAAACTTTGTTTTTTAAAAATTCCAAACTTAAAGAAGAGGTGCAAAAAAAATACCAAATTCTTTCAAAGAGATTTGCCATATTATTCTATCATCCATCCATCCATCTATCTATCTATCTGTCTGTCTGTCTATGTCTTTTCTAAACATTTGAGAGTAGGTTGTGTATACATTGTGTTCCTTGAACACTCACTATCTCCATGTACATTTCCTAAGAACAAGGATATTTACTTATGTTACCACCTTAAATACAGTGATCAAGTTCAAGAAATTGAACACTGATATAAAACCTACAGTCCTATAGTCTATATTTCAATTTTTTCGTATGTCCCAATAACGTCCTTTTGGGCCTTTTCTCCTCTCTTATTAGATCCAGTCCAACATCATGTATGGCATTTAATTGTCATTGTCTCTTTAGTTGCTCTCCATTTAAAAATTGTGGAAACATATATGATGTCTTCAAGGTCCATCCTTGTTGTTTCATGTATCAAGACTCCATTGCTTTTTATGGCTGAGTAATATTCCATTGTATGCATATACTACATTTTTGATTATCCATCCATCTGCCGATGGACACTTGAGTTGTTGCTTCCACCTTCTGGCTATTGCGAATAATGCTGCTATGAACATTGGTGTACAAGTGTCTATTCAGGTCGCTGCTTTCAGTTCTTTTGTGTAGCGTTGCAGTCTTTTAGGGAAACAAACATTAAACGAGTTAATGTAATAGCAGGTAACACTGTGCTGTGCACTATTCTTGATGCATTGCATGTATTATCCCATTTAATCCTCAGAACAGCCTTTGAGGTAGGAAAGACCTTATCATGATTTTAGAGACGAGGAAGCAGAGGTACAGCAAGGTTTAAATTGGCCAAGGTCACAACACTGGTCAGTGTTGGAGTCATGACCCAAACCTGGCTCCCAAGTCTGCATTTGGACCCACTTCGCTTTACAGCCTTTTATACTAAAGGATCTGACAAGTCCTGCAATTAGCACTGGCTATATAATTTGTGGGTCCCAGACCAAAATGAAAACATGCAGCACTACTGGTGGGGAAGTTAATCTCCTCTTCCCAAGGGCTCTATATTCCAAACCATGACAGAGAGGCAGCCCCCAAGAGATTGTGATCTTCACGTCAGGACGCGCTTGGGTCCTGGATCGGGGTTTGTAAGATGTCCCATCAGGTTGCCTGGCAAACGCCCTGGGATGCTGCCAGCTCAAGGTTGGAGTGGCTGCCCCTTGCCCCACCCTGAGACTCCAGAGAACATGTGCTGGGCCCCGACGCCTACCACACCAGCATCGAGCCCTCCACTGGGGGCAGAGGATGACAGCAGGGTGCAGGCCTCCCCTGGCTGATGAGACCCTGTCATTGATGAGGGCGGCAGTGGTCACAGGGCAGAGGCAGGAAAGGGGAAGCCAAATGGGTCCCGGGGCTCCAGGGAGCAGGTAGCCAAGAACCAGTCCCAGGGAGGCAGTGAAGGTTGAGGCTCCAAGTCCCCAGCGCATGCTCCATTGTCCTATTTGACTTCACTTACAAAACACAACTTCAAAGATAAAATTATTACAAATTTCAAGACATTGACCACCAAGCATGAACCCCCTGCTAAGACTGACACCCGTGAAGCTGGCTCCGTCTGCGTTAAAAGAAGTCAAGAAATGGTTGGATTTGCTTAGCACAGCTCTTCACACTTACTTCATCATGGAACCCCTTTGGGGGCTAACACCCCATGGTGCTAGTGTCCCTTGGACCACCCTTTCAGAAATGTTACATCAACTCATTGAAACCTAGTAATATCCTTGGAGTCAGGAAGGGCCAGGGTTATCACCCTTTCCCCTGAGAGACAAACTGAGGCACGGAAAGTTTCACTTGAAATATGGTGGTGGCTAGAAGGCAGAGACAGCTCTGCAACCCAAGAGTCCAGATTCTAAATCCAGTGGAGTCCCCCCGCCCCCAGCGTATCAACCTTCCCATCCCTCCAAGATGCTTTTCCACACCCCTTGATTGTCACTCAGGAGAGGACTGTGATGTTGGCATATTGCCAGCCTGAAGCTAGCTTTTATTAGGAAATTTCCAGACAGGCCAGGAAATTAGAGACCAGCAAATTAGTTCAGTCATGGGTTCTTTGTGATCTCTGAAAAAGCCCTTTCAAGCATAGGTTGTTGGAAGCGTGCTTTTGGTGCCTCAGAGATGCCATATTTTCCTGAGCATCCAAAGGCCTCTTTGGGGAAGAGGGTTTCCACTAGACTAAGAAGAAACTGCTGTCTTTAATGATACTTAAGAACACCACAACTCCTTGCAAGGGTAGTAAGCAGCCTCCAAGATGGCCCCAGAGCTCCTACAACCAGCTCTTTGTCCCAGTCACACTGTTGCTGCATTCCAAGAAGGTACCTTGCTTCCCCTCACCCCAGGACCTTTGCATATTCTTTGTTCTCTGTTTGGAGTGCTCTTCCCTCTAGAAAATTCATCCTTCAAATCAGGTCCTCAAGGAGGCCTCCATGATCCCTAAGTCAGAGTCAGATCTTTGGTTTAGACCCTCATAGAAATTCGGGGGATTCATCAAGCTTATAAGAATACATTTATGGGAGTGGAGGTGGCTCAAGAGATTGGGTGCCTCCCTTCCACATGGGAGGTCCTAGGTTCGGTTCCCAGTGCCTCCTAAAAAGAAGATGAACAGAGAGCAGACAGCTCTCTGGGAGGCAGTGAAGGTTGAGGCTCCAAGTCCAAACAATGGGGGTGTGTTTGTGGAAGTGTTGGGGGGAATAAATTAAAAATAAAAAAGAAGACATTTATGTGTGATTAGCTGGTGAGAATTTCTCTCTCCCATTAGACTGTACGCTCATTAGAGCAAGGATCATATCTGTGTTTCTATTCACAATTCCTAGCACTTAGCCCAGTGCCTGGCTCAGAATAGACCCTCAAAAATATTTATTGAATAAATAAAGAAAGAAGAAAGGAAGGAAGGAAAGAAAGAGGGAAAAAGGAACAGACTCTGTGTCTTGAGTTAAGACTCCATGGAGTAAGTTGCAAAAATTTCAAAGAAGCTGATTAAACTCTTATACTAGGATGAATATGTAGAAAATGAAAC
The DNA here is from genome assembly GCA_029593785.1 of Cabassous unicinctus. Lineage (NCBI taxonomy): Eukaryota > Metazoa > Chordata > Mammalia > Cingulata > Chlamyphoridae > Cabassous > Cabassous unicinctus. The sequence goes on along the minus strand of JAQZBX010017911.1, from coordinate 26,412 downwards.
TATTACAAGCATTAGAGGCTTTATTGCCTGAGCCTGGCTGCTTTGCGCTATTATTCACTAAATTCTTATTTTATTAGGACCAAAGGGGGGAGGGGAGGAGGTGGGGAGGGAAAAAAAAGAAAAAAGAAAGGAAGGAAAGAGAAGACAAGACAGGCAGGTAGGAGGAATAAGATAGAGCAGGGGTGGGAGGGAGGGAGGGAGGAGGGTAGAAGGGAAGGTGGAGAGTGGGTGGCAGAGGAAGAGGGTGAGGAAGACGGAGGATGAGAGGGGGTGAGAGGAGGAGGGAGGAGATAAGACAGGGAGGATGGGGAGAGGACGGACTAGCTGAAGGAGGGTGGGAGCCCCATAATTCTCAGTGAGGAGGGATAGCAAATAACACAGCATGATGCTGGCAAGCCCATCACGGGAGCCCCACCACACCCGGAAGATGCCATGCCGTAAGCCCATGCCAATGACAGGCCATCTGACCAGAAAACACGACCTGTGGAAGCAGAGGCTTTAGGGAGCAGGCACGGAATCCCCTCACCACCTCGCCACCTCGCCACTTTGGAGGCTTCAAGGTCTCTGTTTTGCCTCTGGTTATGTTCACAAGTAGGAAGGGATATTTATTACTGACACAGCACAATGTGGTCCAGTGGCCAGGAGTTTCCCTGGCATGATTAGTTCATGTTCTGAACAAATGAACAAGAATTTGCATTGTTGGAGCACTTGTCGAGCAGGTGGGGCGGGCATCTAGAAACTGGCCTTTAGCTGTCAGCGAGCCCCTGGAGGCCCAGACCTCTCACACTGGTGGAGACCGTGCAGGTTCGGGTTTGGGAGCCCAGGAGGAAAGCATCCTTGCCCTTTGTTTTCACTGTTAAAAATAATAAGCATGCGTGATGCCTCTGGGGGTGGGAGAGGCTCCAAGAATAGCATCCGTACATACTGGATTTGGTTTTTTGAGCAAGGAGGGGTTTACAAAAAGATAGGTGTACAGGTGGAAACCATAAAAAGGATTAATTACAAAAAAGGAGGGGGGATTCCTAATAAAGAAGCCACTAGACAGGTGAAAGGTCTAGGGAAATGCCTTAGAGGAAAAGACATAAATCTCTCCACCAATGCCACCCCTTTCCACCCAGGTCTCGGCAGTTTGTTCAGAGCTAGAACTCACATGACCCTGGAACTGAAAAGCCCAGAGTTTCAATGGCTTCAGGCATGAGTGGATCCAAGTGCTCAAGCATTGCCCTCAAAACTGTTTTTCTCTCTCTGCCTCTGTACAGGCCGGCTCTTGCCACACGGCAGCCATGCCTGCCTAAAGAGTGCTTCTTTTCCCCAAGACTTCCCACCCAAGTCTCAGCTCTGAGTCTTAATGGCCGGCCTTGGGTCCTGTGCCACCCCTGGAACCAGGGATAAGGGGTCAGTTAGTGGCACCCAAAGTGGGGTGCTACTAGTGAAATGGTGAGCAATGGCTGTTGGGCAGATAAGAACGACAGATGTGCCCACAGAAGCTGTCACTAGATGACATCCCCAAGCCTCACCCTCCAAGAATTGAAATACAGATGCTGGCTGCTAGAGTGGGATGCTGAAGTCTGTGCACATGTTGGTTATTTTCTGGGACAGAGAGAGCTGGGTGTAAAAGGGGTCTCCTGGCTGGCCTTCCTGAGGAGTTACTTGGCAAATCCATACTGGTGTCTCCAGAATTGCCAGACCTGGAAGGAGGCAGGTAAAGCTTTGCTAGAATGCTATTAATTCATTCAACCATCACACTCTCACCTCTTTATCCATTAACCCTCTGCCATCTGGCTTCTTCCTGTGTCTCTCAGGGAAACTCTCCTGTGAAAAGTGCCAGTGACTTTTCTCTCACTGAATCTTGTGGATAATGTTCTCCCTTTCCTTCCTAGTCTCTCAGATCTGATACTGTAGGTACCTATGCTCTGGAAACCTGCCTTCCCCATCCCTTCCCACCTCTTCTCCCCACCCTCCTGGTGAGCATGTCCAGTCCTGTGGCTTTAGTTCCTGTCTCTCCATTGGTCCCCCGTCCAGATTTATAGCCCAGATCCCTCTGCTGGTCTCAAGAATCCAAGTGTCTACTAGAACCTCCACTTGGACATTCCCCTGGCAGCTTGACTCAACATGTCCCAAAACTGAACTCAACAGCCATACCACCAAACCTCTTCCTCCTCAGTGGTTCCCTGGCTTCGTGCCTGGTAGCACCATCCACCCACTTGCCTAAAGCAGAAACATGAGAACTGGCCCACATCCAGTCAGTCATTAGGTCCTCTGAAACACCCATCCATTTCTCACCATCCTCACTGCCCACTGGTGCAGTTCATGCCCCCATCCTCTCACATCAGGATTTCTGCCAACATCCCAACTGGCCTCCCACCTCCCACCTGTCCCGCTCCTATCCATCATCCACCGTGCAGATCCTTTAAACACAAATCTGATCATGTCACACTCCCTTAGCTTCCCTCTGCTCTTAGGAATAAGTCAAATTCCTTGATGGCCTTTAAGGCCTGATTAAAATTCAGGCTTTACTTACCCTTCCAGCCTTGCCCCTTGCTGCGCTTCCCTCAAAATACGTGCCTGCCCTACTGGACTGCTTGCTGCTTCTTTGCATAGGCTGGTCTCTCTCTCTGGAGTGCCCTTCCTCCTGCCTCTTCCCTTAGCGTCTCTTATGCACCCTCAGTCCTCCTGCTATAATTTGCTCCCCCACAGGGTGCATGAATCAACCTATCAACTCTCCAGGGAAGATGGTGGTGGTGTGCAAGTGCTTGATGGAAAGGAAAGACCACATGAGGAGAAGGGAGATATATGAGAAGGTTTTAAACCAATAGAGACCTTCTTTTTGATACTCATTTTTCAAACCAAAATGTATTAAGATCTTACCCGTGTCAGCTGCAGCTGCGCTGGACACTGAGGTATACCAGCAAACCAGACAGACACATAACTTGCCCTTTAGGAAATTATAATCTAGTAGGAAAGGTAGATTCTAGATGAATAGTTCAGCAAAATTCTGCCCTAGCCCTAACCCTCCTGTGGCAGATTGTGTTTTCCAAGAATGACTGCACCAGTATATATCCCATTTGATGAGCTCTTCTGCAGTGTGACTGGAATGTCTCCATTGATATGGAGGTCTTCATTCCTTCCCCTTGAAATGGTTTTGGCCAACAGAATGTTGTGAAAGTGACACTGCATGACTTTCTAGGGCAGATTATAAATGGCAACAAGGCTCCCCCCCCCTTCCCCTCCCCTTTGGAACTCACCCACCATGTTGTGAAAAAGCCCAGACCACATGGAGAGCCCACAGCTCCAACTAAGTTCTCAGCCCATAGGCAGCATCAACCTTCAAACATGTGAAAAGACAAGGTTGTCAGATGAAGCCAGCTCCAAGCCTTTGAGTCTCCCAGCTGAGGCCCAGACACCAAGAAGCAGAGAGAAGCCATGCCCATTGTGCCCTATCAAATTTCTAATCCACAGAATTCATGAGTATAATAAGTAGCTGTTTCATGCCAACAGGTTTTGGAGTAATTTGATCTGTAGCCATGGTAACTATATTACCTCTCTAGGCTTCCTTGCAGAAAAGGACACTGGACTTGCAATAGGAATGAAATTAATTCCCATCTCTGCCCCTTCATAGCTGTTGGCACTCACTAGCTGTGTGAACTTGGGCATGTAATTTTCCATCTCTGGGTCTTGGTCTTCCCATGCAAAAATAGGGCGATGGGGATGGATGATTTCTAAGACCCCAGGAAGCTTGAAAGTTCTACCAACAGAGATCATTTATGGAATGACCCAATTAAAACCATGCCAATTCATACGGCAAGAGGTGAACTTCTTAAGTGAAATTCCTGATTTTTTAAAAATCTTTCTAGGAGGTGAATTCAACTAAAGCCATTAGAAAAACAAAAAAAAAGGTCTCCTAATGCATAATTCATGAAAGGAGAGCTGGCTTGACCTAGCAGGTCATTTGGAATAAAAAAATGCCATAAAAATAAAATATGTTCTCTCTCCCCTCTTCCTCTCCCATCCCTTAAACCACCTAATGGAAGGGAAAGAGTGTATTAAACTGGAGTTCAGGTCAAAGGTTTAGCTGATTCATTCCAGAATGGTCATTCCCTCCAGTTGCTCTGGTAAGGACACACATTGCCAAAAGATATTGCAGATGTTCAGGCTGGTTTTGTCCCACCCTTGTCCTGAGTGATAAGGCCTCAGCCTTCTTCCCCTGGGAAATGATCTCACCTTCTAATGGCCTGTCCAATTAGAAAGCATATGAGCCCAGTGAGAAGGCACCCTGTCTGCTTCAAAAGCTTTGGGGAAATTCCCCAAGGGGCTAACCTGCTTCACAGAGGCAAAGGGAAAAAAATTAGACAGCCTGTAATTAGTATAATAACCTGTTCAGATTCCACCTGCCTGTGATTTCCCCAGATTGTTCATCCATTCATGTATTCATTCACTCAGGCAACAAATATTTACAGAGCAGCTGGGATGTGCAAGCCCTGGTGCTATGACAGTTCCCCCAGAAGGAGATAACGATTTGTGTGCAAGCGATTGATTAAGGAAATGCTCCCAGGGGCAGTGGGTGGGGAGTGGGGGGAGCAGGACAGGAACGGGGAAGATGCCAAGCAAGGGTGTGATGTCAAGCAAAGACCCCACCTCAGCTTGATCCTGCAGGGAGCTGTGGAGTATAAAGTCTGCCCCAACAGTTGTCCCAACTCAAAGCAAGGGAGATGGTCTTTCATACTTCCACATCAGTGAGTCATTGGTAAGGGCTGCTCTGGGAGGAATGTAAATTCCCAAGGCACTTCCAGCTCTTTGCACATGCAGACAAATTAGCTCCAGTGACTCCAGCCTGTGAGCAGTCCTTCAAAAATGGTGTCGGCAGCTAAACAACTCAGAAGCCAGGGCAGGGGCAGACATTTTTATAATCTGCCATCCTGGATATATTAATGATATTTCACCTCATGGTTGCAAAATGGCTGCAGTTGCTCCAAGCATCTCACACTTTCACAATAATAACCACAGGCAGGAAGGGATGGGAAGGAAGCTAGCCCCCTCCTCCATATCTGACTTATCAGGGAGGAAAATTTCTCCTAGGGGCTCCCAGCACACTTTGCCTCAGATGTAGATCAATGTATACTTTTAAACCAAAGGGGTAGAGGATTCACAGACCACATAAATGAAGGGCCAGCCTGGCCTAGGAGTCTGAGAAAGTCCCTACAGAAGTGTGGATTCAGCTGGGATTCAAAGCGAAATGGCCATGTTTTCCAATTTTAACGTCCAATGCTTCCCCTTAACTTCACAGTAGTAGCAGGGAGCAGGTGCGCACGTGGGAAGCCCACACTGTTTCATTGTCTTCTGGGCACACAGGTCTCGGCTGATTTCTCTCCTCTCCCATGCTTTCCTCATATTGGAAGACTCGTTGTCAAGATGGCAATACTCCCCAAATTGATTTTTTTAAATATATATATTTTTAAAGATACTTAGATTACATAAGTGTTACATAAAAAATATGGGTGATTCCCATATGCCCCGCTCCCTCAACCTTCCCACTCTTTCCCACATTAACAACATCCTTCTTTAGTGTGGTACATTTGTTACAATTGAGGAACATATTTTGGAGCATTGCCACTAAGCATGGATTATAGTTTACATTGCAGTTTACGCTCTCTCCCACACAGCTTTTTTTCTTTTTTTTTTAAAGATTTATTTATTTTATTTTATTTATCCCCCCCCC
>JAQZBX010017911.1:0-20596 GCA_029593785.1 Cabassous unicinctus | reverse complement strand
GTGCCTGCCCTCACAAGGAGGTGCCGGGAAGCGAACCCGGGGCGTCTCATATGGTAAACGGGTGCTCTATCCATTGTGCCACACCCGCTTCCTGCCGTGAGGTTGCTGCATCAGCCCACTGCACCTCTCAGGCCGGTGTGCCCTCACAAGGAGGCCTCGGGACGCGAACCCGGGCCTCCCATATGGTAAACAGGGGCTCTATCCACTGAGCCACACCCGCTTCCCTCTCCCACACAGTTTTTAAGTTATGACAAGACACATAATGGCCTGTATCTGTCATTGCAATGTCATTCAGGACAATTCCCAAGCCCTGAAAATGCCCCTGTATTACACCTGTTTTTCCCTCTCCCTCCCCTCAGAACCTCCAACCACTGTCTCTTACTATCTATGTGGTCTCCAACACATGTCGGAGCCACAGTTTCCTAATCTGCGGAATGAAAATAACGAAACCTGACTGATTTACCTACATCAGAGAGTTTAGGGGACATCCAAGGCGATATTGTTGAGAATGTGCTGATAAGCTCTTTCTTCAACTCAGGATCTGCAATTACACACCTTCGCTCAACAGTGGTTGCCAGGCCCCATTCTCCATGCCCAAGCAGAGGGACCAAATCTCCCAGCGTCTGCCACCACAGCCTCCATGGAAGGCACTGGACGAATGTGGCTTGTTCAGCGGTCGTGACTGATTTGTCCCACTGGGTTGGGAAGGCTTGCATTCAAGGGCCATGGCTTCCATTGCTTAGCACCCTGTGGTCTGCTCCTCCAGGCCGACTTGGCCACCTTCACCATGATCCCAGGCCAAGGCGCTGGGCCTCTGGAGCGTTGCAACTCTAGGAGCCCCACTACCTTGTAATGTATATGAGCAGCCCCTGCATCCCAGCTTCATGGCGTGTGATATGAGCCGTGTCCTCTGGACTTGGGCCACCCAGCTCAGGGTGCTTCCCAGGTGATATTTGAACACAGCAACTCTGACAAACTTTGCAATCACCATTCTGGTCAGTGGGCATCTTAACACATCAGGACAACTTGCTCAGGCAACACCCTGCAGGTGTGTAAAATTAGGAGTCAGTGGGCAGGGCCTGGCCCCAGGGCTGTAACCAACAGGCAGGGTGCCCAGGGGCAATCTTGGCCTCCTCCCCTCAGCCACCAGCGGCTTTAAATGGCTTTCAAATTCCATCACCCAGAGTTGTTTCAGAGTCCACAGTGTGGTGGGCCTTCGTGGGCCTCTGGACCCTGCATACACATCCCCCCCCACCTCTGCTTCAGATAGAGCAGGCCTATCCCTTCCTGTTTTAGAACTGGGATTCTGAATAAGAACTTGTTGGCAAACAGGTTTCCAAGAGAGTAACGGAAGTAGGCAGCAGACAGTTGGGCTTGTGGGTTGCCAGAGCCCGTCCACTTTTCACATTTGGTGAGTCGCCTACAACTGAGAATCTCAAACACAACTTTTTTTTTGTTGTTTTAGTGACATCAAGAAAATGGACAAAGTTCTTTCCCAGCCAAGGCAGAGTAAATGGATCAGCTATTTCTTCATCTGAAAAATGCAAGATAAAAGATCCTGTGGTATGCACATGGATCACCTGGGGGAAAAAATCCAGAATCTCGAGCTCCGGATCTGAGAAGAGAAGCTGCATGTTGAGGCTTGGAGCCAAGAATCCAGGCTTGAGTCCACTCCACTGCTCTGCAGCTCTGCAGCTTGGAGTTAATCCCTCTGGGCCTCAGCTTTGTCATCCGTAGAGTGGGTATAATTATCTGCATATCTCAGGTTTGTGAGGATTAAATGAGTTAGTAAGTGAAAAGCACTTAGAACAGTGGCCAGCACACATTAAATGCTCAATAAATGTAAGTTATAATTAATATTAGGGTGGAGCCCTTCTGGCAGCTGCATTTAACAAGCAGCCTGGGTGAATCTCATGTGGGTGATTCGTATGCAAATGATCCAAGGCCACACTTTGAGAACCTAATCTCTACAGGTGCAGTGGTCAGGACTCCTCACCTGCAGGAAGCTACTTTCCCTCTGAAAAGAAGCATGGAGTAGGGCACTTGTGCAGCACCAAGCCATCTGTGCGTCTGAAGAAGCCTCAGCTATTTTTCCCTCAGATGGAAATAGCTTGTTATTCTAATTAGACATGTAATACATGCTAATTCTGCCAAAAAAAAAAAAAGAAAGAAAATCAGAAAGGTCAGAGAGATAGACAGAAAAAAATAACTATCAATAAAAAATCCCAAATCCAGAGAAAACAACTAGTCATGGGCTGTTTCTATGCCTACACCCACACACAGACATGCACACACACAAATACAGATACACTCACACACAGTTTTTTTTTTTATTTTTCATTCCGTTATCACCTTACTTCCCTTTAGTAATATGAGAGCAACATCTTTCCACATCAATAAACAGAGCCCTGAGACATTCTTTTTCAGGCTGCTTAGTATTTCAAAGTGTGGATATAACCAAACCCTACTCATCAGACATTTTGGTTATTTCCTTTCTGGCCAGGCTGATAACAATCCCAAGAACATCCTAGTCATGTGATCACATGGTGCCCAACCTGTTGAGTAGCAATGAACAGGTTTAATATTTTGCTCAATGAATGTCTCACCCAGAATGCTGAAAGTGCTACTCTACCCTTTGCCCAGAGGCTGCTGCTAAAAGGAAATGTTCTCAGGTCAGAAGCACTGGGTTCAAATTGAATTAGCCAATGAGCTCTGACTTTGGGCAGCTAATTAACCTCCAAAGGCCCCAGTCTCCTGGTCTGTAAAATGGGTACAGTGACAGGGGCATCCCATGGGGTTGTCCTGAGCAGTCTATGAGATAATGCCTGTACAGTACCTGGTACCTACTAAGTCTCAGTCACTTACCAGGCGCTTACTAAATAGTTAGTGGATTGAAATTTCATTAATTATCTTTGCACACCCGTCAAAATTCCTCAGGATAAGTTCCTAAGGTCAGGAAGGCTACACTTAAAAATTTTTTATTTCATACTATCAAATTGCCCTCCAGAAATGCCGTATCACCCACGAATTATAAGAATTCTGATTTCTCCTCACTCTCACAAACACAGCCAGGGACAGTCTGTGCCGACACACCCCTGTCTTGTAATGGGAACAAGGGCCTGCAGTAGTGGAAATGCCTTTAGACTAGCTAGGTGGGGCGGTTTTGAATAGGTTCAATCGAATGGAAGAGCGAGGAGGCAGGAGTCCCATGGGGGCACTCGGTCTGTGTGTCGTTAGACTTGCCTGGACCTTGGAGTCACGTCTCCCAAAGTGCAGCAGTGGGATAATTAGGCATCTCCACCCTGAGCTCTTCCAACCCTGCCTCCCATCTCAGGCCGGGCTTCTCTCGCAAGGGGCCAGAGAAACAACTGGAACCAGTGGGACCCCTTTGCAGCGAGGACCAAAGGGCTGCACATGATCCTTCTCTGGGTCTCCAAGTGAGCTGGAGTCCAGACCTCCTTCCAAGACCATTCTCTTCTCCCAGCTGTGACCAGCTGTGTCGACTTTTCAGCCGCCAATGGCTAATTCCTGGATTACACTTTCTAAATTGATGTAACATAATAGCCAGAGTGTAAAAGCTATAGACTTGCTCCCAGCCCTGAAGCATGGGCCATTTCTCCAGGGGCTGAAGATCGTACTTAGACCATGTCAGAGCAGAGCCTGCACTACTAAACCCTTTCATGACGCACGGCCCCGTGGAAAGGGAGGGAAAATTCCAGCCGAGAGGTATAAACTTTATCACAACACGCTTTCAGCTCCCAAGGAATTGAAAAATCTGTTCTCAGTCACGTTCTTCAAATGTATGGAGAAAGGACAGGGGGAAATTTCTTCCAGGTGGCGTGACATTCTCCCCTGAAAGTTTTACCCTCAGGGTGCATTTAGGGAAGGGAATTTGAGGATCATAGAAAAAAGGGAGCTATTTTTCATTTTCTACAGTGACTTAACACCCACCACCAAATAACTCAACCCACAGAAAGGCCTTTGTAAAGGCTGCTTTTCATTTCTTTCTTACCTGAAGAATAATGATATTTTCCCCAGATTTTTAAAAAAAAAACATCAGGGAAATTCAAGTTAAAAAAAAAAAAAGAAATTACAGCAATGTAATAATAATCATAACAACCATCATTTATGAAGCACCTAATACATTCTAGGGGGACTTCCATGCAACTCACATTTCTTAAATCTCCATAAAACAATAGCCCTACAATGAAGGCGATACTATCCGTATTTTACATATGAGCAAACCAAGCTTAAAGAGGCAAAGCAACTTGATCAAGACTGGATAACGTTTTTCTAACCTTTTGTTAAAGTATACATCAGAAAAGTACACACATTGTAAGTAAACAGCTGGATGGAGTTCACCAAGTGAACAAACACATTTGTGTAACGGAGCACCTCCATCAAGAAACAGATCATCACCAGCCCCCCTAGAAAACCTCCCCCCTAGAGTCTCCTCTCCTGCCCTGCTCACTCACTAACCCCTAAGGGTAACCACTGACCTAGCACCATAGGCTGCTTTTGGCTGCTTTAAGAGTCACGACAATGGAATCATACCATATTTCCTCTTTGGTCTATCACTTCCTTCCGGCAACATTGTGTCTGTGAGATTCACCCACGTTGTGTTTCATTGTAGCTTGTGGCACTAGTGTGTGCATTCCCTGATAGGACAGGGTTATCGGCTCGCTACTTGACAGGCATTTGAGTTGTCAGTCGGTGGCTCTTACACGTTGTGGCTCTGCACATGCTTGAACACGTCTTCTGGGGCACATGTGCATGCATTTCTGCCGAGTATGTACCTAGGAGTGAAACGGTCAGCTTCAGTAGATTCTTCCTAACAGCTCACTCTCCCACCAGCAGCGTTTGAGGGTTCCAGTTGCTTTGCCGTCTCACCAAGACTTGGCATGGTCTCTCTCTTTTATTTTAGCCATTCTGCTGGGCGGATGTTGAATGACTTTTAGGTGGAGGAGATGAAGTACCAGACCCAAGTGTGACTGACTCAGTGCCAGCCTGGTGCCTGGCACATGGTGGCTGCTCAAGGAATATTTGTCAAATTCATTAACTAATGACCCCAAACCTCACGGTGTTTTTTCTACACTGTTCTGCTTGTTGATTGTACCTCGGTCCCAGATTCCTACAGATCACAGGACCCAGCTTCTAACAGCCTCATGAAATGAACAATTAGTAGTGAAAAGCCTTGGCAACCTGTAATCGATTCAGAGGCCACAGGCCTAGCCGGGGTTGGTGGGGCCCAGGAAATGCTGACCTAAGACAAAAGCCAGACGATCAGCAGCGCCCGCCCCCCTCATTGAGAACACCGCTGCCTCAATGCACAGGTTGAAGAAAAGTCCCTAGAGCATGGGAGGGGCAGTTCAAGGAGATTGTGCAAACAACCCAATACATCCCAAGATTATTAGGATGACAGGAGGTGGGCTGTTGTGACTTGAGGACAGAGTTCTCCAGTAATTTCTTCACAAACCACGCGGGTTCATGAAGGCTTTTTTTTTTTTTTCAATTTTAAATTCCCTCATGATTACAGGATTAAGCACAATTCTATTCATTAGGGAAAACAGTTGCCCGGGGCCTGCTGCCCCCATATGCACAAGGGCTGAGGGCTTGCCGCCTTTTGTCCCTTCTCCACTAACTTGCCAGCAAAGTCCCGGAAAGGAGTGACCCATTAACATTCTTATGCCCCAAGCACTCTGCCTGCCTTCCCTCATTTAATCCTCACTTCAGACCTACTGGGCAGGAAAGATCAAGCAGCTACTTGGTAAGTGGTAAAGGACTGGGACCCTGGTGTCCCAGTTATCTATTGCTTGGTGATGAATTACCCCAGAACTTACTGGAGTGAAACCACCACCACTGGGGCAGGATCTGCTCCCCACGGCATTGGCATCGATGGAGGTCACTTTCTGGTATTCAGCTGGCAGAGGGGCTGATCCGGGCGTCCCAGGCAGCTTCTCCCGCATGAGTGATGCCTTGGGGGTGACGCTTTGTGGGCACTCGCACCCGAGTACCTGGATGAGTCACCTGGGCATGGTCTCTCCAGTGCCGCCGTCTCAGGGTAATTGCACGCTTACACGGCAGCTGAGGGTTCTCAGAGAGAGTCCTGAGAGAGCACGAGGCCAGTATGCTTCCATGTGGTGTACTGGGCAAGGCAGTCACAGGTGCCCCCAGATTCAAGGGACGGGGCATGGACTGCACCTCCCTCCATGGGAGGAGTGTTAAAGATTTGCAGCTGACATTAATCTACTGCATTTTGTCCAGAGTCCTCAGCTTTAACCACGAGTTTATGCTACTTCACTGTCACTTATTGAGTATCAACTCTGTACTAGCAAATTTACAGATTGACATATCCTGATTTACAGAAGGAAGGGAGGAAGGGAGACAGGAAGAAAGGAAGTTAGGAAGCTGGAAGGAAGGAAGTTAGGAAGTTGGAAGGAAGGAAGGAAAAGAGGGAAGAAGGAAGGAAAAGAGGGAGGAAGGAAGGAAGGAGGGAAGTGAAAGAGGGAGGGAGGATGGCTATGAGGCACACATTTCACCTGTTTTATAAAGAAGTGAAATGACTTGTCCAAGGTCACATGGCCAGTGTGGGACAAAGTCAAGATTCAAAGCCCCTGTTCTCTCCCCCATCACACTTCCTTCTTTCTGGGTCCATGAACAAGTCTGAAGCTGTATTTTTCCCAGTTCCCAAATACAGCCTTGGGTATAAAAGTCAAGAGTATCCCTTGACCCCTCACCCTTGCCTAAAGAAATTCCAGTTTCCAGAAAGAGCTCCCCCTAACCAGGTGCTAAACGTTTCCTTCTCCTAGCAGATGCTGTATTTTGTTCAAAGGGAGATGAGCAATTACAGTGATCAGCTCCGATGGCAAAGAAGATTTTTCTCCATCTGTCCACCTTTAAGACCCAATTTCCTCAAAAGACTAGGTGGAGATATTGAAATTACACATGCCATTCAGAAGTGAAAAATTTATTAGTCCAATTGTGTCTCTAATACAGTGGGAATTTTGAGGACGTGCACGCGACAGAAAACAGCTGACGAAACCAGTGAGCTTTCTGTGTGAGTGCTCTCATCCTTCAGACCCTGGCATAACACAGAAGCCCCTGCCTTTTCACACACTGTTTATTGCTATAATATGTCAATGTGGGTAACAGAAAGCAGGCAAGGAAGGCTTAATTATAAAAAGGAATCATTTCAAGACACTTTAATTCCCCCATTTTTTTTTTCCTGACAAGAACTCACACACATACACTAAAATGTGAACCTAGTTTAATTTGGGGCTTTCAAAATTACTGCTTACATGATTACTTAATGCCCCTTGGTTCAGTCTTAGAATTTCAAAAATTTCTGGCTAAGATTTTCTTTTGCAGGAGGCAGTAGAGCAAGGAGGTTGAAAAAGCGTAGGCTGTAGGGACAGCCTGTCTGTGTCGGGGTCCTGCCTTCACCTCGCAGAAGCCTTGGGCACCTTACACCCAGTGCCTCAGTTTCCTCACGTCTAGAATGGAGAGAGCAGCAGAACCTTCTTCCTAGCTGTTGCTGTGAGAATAAATGAAACAAATATGAAAAGACCTCAGCACAGTTTGTTAAATATTAGCTATTTTTGTAGCTTATTATTATCAAAGTAGTCAAAAGAGTTCAAATACCTAGAGTCACATGCACCACATACGTGTGTGTCCCTATTAAAATGACCAAGTCTATATGATTCTATCAATCACTCAAACATTGGTTTAAAAATTTTTTTATTATGGAAACTTTTAAATACAGAAAACTAGAAAGAAAAAATAAACACCATCTATTATACAGCCACTTACAGGTAAACATGGTTAACATTTTGGCCTATGTACTTCTAGTTCTTTTTGGTGTACATAAATATACTAAAATTTTTCCCCCATAAAGTTCTTGCTTTTGTATAACTTACTGTATTTGCTAATGATATATCATGAATATAGTCACATGTCTTTAAATATTCTTAGACAGCAGTATGTTTAACAGCTGTGTAGGCTTCCATCTTCTGGCTATACTGTTATTCATTTAACTGATCCCCAGCTGTTGGATATTTAGGTTGCTTCACACATTTTGATGATATAAAAACACTGAAATGAACATTCTTGGAAATAAACTATTGTGCACTCTCATTGTCTATTTTCTTAGGATAAATTCTTAGGAATAGAATGTTTAGGTCAGAGCTATGTACATTTTTAAGGTTATATCACCTTGCAGAAAGGGTGCCTTGCTCCCCCTAGTTGTCTCCTATATTTGCCACCTTTGAGCATTCCTTGCTCAAGTCTTTCAACAGATGTTTACTGGGCACCTACTGTTTTCCAGGCACTCCTCCCTATGCTCCATGTTCAAGGGTTTCAACACTGAGAATCTGGTTTCAGTCTGGTCCCTTATCTCTCTTCCTTACTGTCAGAGAAATGGGCTGTGATAAGTGGAGCAGGGTTGGAGACCTGAGACTGTGAAGGATAGACACTTTCTGCCCCTTGGCCAGGAATGTGCAGGCCTCGTGTTTCCTTCCCTCCTGCTCTTATGTCCTTTGGGCCTTGATCGGCTCTTTGGAGCCAAGTCTTCTCCCTAAATGTGTAGGAAGGGCTTATAGCAAGGACAGGAAAGAGGGTTTCAACTCTACCACCAACTCTTGTGGATTAGTAGTGATAATGTGGATCACTGGATTGGGAAGGATTCTGAGGCTGTTTGAGCCCAGTTCAAAGAGTCCTATGACTGATATGCGAGGCATGTCACAGACATAGGAATGGAGAATAGGGGATGTGTTCCTATAGATTCTGTTTACTCCATTTCCAGGCTTTGGCTGTCCTTAGGACGGAACCTTCTGGATTCATATGCCATTTCCCTATACTTGTGCTCCTTTCTTCTTCACGCTTTTCCCTTACTCACTCTCCTTCTTTTTGTTTCTGTACTTCACACACATCCTTGTCTCTGTAAATCTTGTTTCCTACGGTCTGCAGCTTTGTTATGTTAAGCTTGCCAGGAGAGCCCACTTTTGTGCCCTCTCTCACTCACTTGATCTTTCTCTCTCTCTCTCCATCTCTTGATCATCCTCTAAGTTTTCCCCTCTTCGTGTTACTAGAAGCTGTCGGTGGTAAACAGTATTCCAAGGCCAGCAATTTGTTCTTGACGACTGCCCACGGCAGAAGCTGTTTTCCTTAGGAAGCCCTCCTGTTTAGGCAGGAGGTCCTGGTTCCCTGATAGAGTCACCAGGAAGCCACCCCAACAGGAAACAGAGCACATTCTTTAGGGAGCCTCGTTTGTGTTAGAGTATCCCCTGACTGTGCCGCACCAGCTCCCAGCGACCGGTAGAAATGTCCCTTTATACCTAACTCCATGCTGCTCCAGGCCCGTGGATTACACTGAAAAACAGCCTTATGGGTTTAACACTCTCTGGGTATATTATGATATTACCCATAAACAGTCTGCACTTACTGAGCACAAACTGTGGATCAGGCATTCTACTAAGGGCTTGCATGCATCATCTCATTGAATCCTCCCACTGATCTATGTCAGGTACCATTATCCCCATTTTAAAGATGAGAAAACTGAGGCTCAGAGAATCTAAGTAACTTGCCCAAGATCACCCTGTGAGAAAGTGGGAAAGCCTCCAGCCAGGTCAGTGTAGCTCCACACATAGTAGACAAGATGTTACATTGCTCCTTATGTGTGGGACTTGAGATTAGAACTTGGAAATAAGGAAGATAGAATTGCCATCTGGGAGTTTAACCGTGTAGGCAGCCCATGATGGATCAGATCAGCAAAATGCAAGATTGTACTAAATAAAGATCCTGGCTCCCAGGTCCATAACAATGAAGGTATGAGAACATTTAAAGAAAAAGAAATGTGTCCATCAGAAATCAGCTATTAGCTCCCAAGAAGGGGATTTGAAAGATGCAAAAAACCCCAAGCACCTCCCAGGAGAGATGGGTGCACCAAGGTCTGGTCTGCCCTGCTGGCATATCCCCATTAGACTGTTCATTCATTGCACTGTTAATTATGGAGCACCTACTGTGTGCCAGCTTCTATGCTGGGCCTTGTCCTGAGCTCATAAAGCCTGCGTCCTAGTCAAGGAGATGGAGGTGGATTTATCATGAAGTAATGAAGTCTTAGCTGCAGGGCCCTCCCTTGCAAGGGCCAATTCTAAGATCCCTAAGAGAATGTTCGTGTGGCCGTGGATTTTTGTAAAATTTACCGGTGTAGGATACTTCAACTGCAATCAGTCAGGACCTCAGTCTCCACTTTTTATATCTTCTACATATTAAAAATAAATATTCACCTTTGTATGACTTAATTTGGTCCCCCTGGAAGTAGACCCTGGGACAAGCATGTGAGAACAGTGGGTTATTGGGCAGGTAAGTAGGGAAACAAGACAGGAAAGGCAGGCAGCCAATAGAGGGTGTGCTATGAAGCCAGCTACCATTGTGGACACCCGGAGCCTAATGCCACGGGGACGTCTGGGAGACAGGGTAGAGCTGCACCTCAGAGTGATGCCACCCAAGGGGCGAGGGAGTCAGTGGTGGAGGGCTTTTGAGGGTGGGCAGGTGTTCTCTCCCCAGCACTTGTGGCAGGCAAGAGGCTTTGGAGAAAATCCTCAGGCAAAGAGATGCGGACCCTGGCAGCTGGAAGTGGCCGGAATGCACGGAATTGCCCAGGCCTGTGGGATATGAGTGAGGACCTACAGCCTCTGCTCCCTGTGCCTAGTTTTACATTCATAATTTATAATCTCAATTGTACAAGCTTCAGACCCTACAATAGCTGGGTCTGTCTCTAAGGGGAGGCAATCAGTAAGCAAATAAACACCTGACGAAGATCTGAGCGGCTGGTACCATTATACATTGGTGTCCAAGAACTCCACCTCCCTCTGTAGCCTTAGGATCCCCACAGAGCAGGGGTCCCAGGTGGGTGGGGGCTTTCTGGAGGGTTTGTTTTCCTTCTAAAGGGGGAGCCACTCTCAAGTCCAGCTCGTCATTGCCAGATCTTCTGGTTTCCCCAAGAGAAGCCAGAAATCTGCACTCTGTGAATACTTCCTATTTTTAAAAGTTGGTAACTAATTTGAATATCTTTTAAAGAAAAACACTCTCCAGGCCAAACAGCTGTGCAGGCAGGATTAGACAATAATCCTCCCGTTTGCAACTTCTGGATGTATTTGTCTCTTTCGGGGAGCTATGAAGGTCCCATGAGTTGGATGTTTCAATTTCTTGTTGTCAATGAATCATTTGGCATTCGCCTGGGAGCCAGATCAACCTGGGTTAAAAGTTCAGCTCTGGGGAGTAGATGTAACTCAAATGGTTGAGCACCTGCTTCCCATGTAACGAGGTCCTGGGTTCAATCCCTTGTACCTCCTTAAAAAAAAAAAAGGAAATCCAGCTCTGCCACATATTAGGTGCGGGAGCTCGAGAAGGTCACTTCGTGTCTCATGCATGTGGAAGGAGTCAGCTGAGGTACGAGGGTCAGAGGCACGGCCTCTAAAGGGCAGTGGACATTCCATGAGGGACGGTCTTCACACCACCCACCTATGTTTGCTATGTTGCCTGGCGTCAGTCACCCAGGGATGCTGAGACTGTCAGGATTGAGTTTCCAAACCCCAGGGTCCCCTGAAGGTCTTGACCCTGTGATAACAGAACTACGGGGTCAATATTTCCTGGTCGCAACATTCCCTCTCCTTTCCAAGTCTGCATGCTGAAATAAATTGTCACAGTATGGTTTTAGGGATTCCACAACTCCGAGGCTTGAAATTCCTTCCGGAGGAAGGTGGGCACTTTGTCTCTGGTGGACCTGGAAATGTTTAAAGCCCCCTTGCACATACCCTGACACTCTCCTCCCCAGCATCGTTCATGATGTCAACAAACTCCAGGTCCAAAGGTACCCAGGGGTTCTGCCATTCGCTTTACTGCATCGCACGGTCGTTTTTAATTCCTGCGCAGCTGCGTAGTGATGGGAAGCACTCTGCCAAGTATTTATCCTAGGAAATGAGACACAAATCAAGCTAATTCTGTCCACCCAGCCCAGTTCCAGTGGTGGGCTAGGAAAGGATCAGGAGGGCTGCATCTTCCTTTTTTGAACTTTTCACAAAGTCATCCCACCTTTCAGACCATGGATCAGGCTGAGCAACACAGGCCATAGCACAGTGACGATGACCACGTTTTTACATGGACCTGGGGACAGTTGGCCATTAGACCTCTGTGGGCATTTTGTTTCCGGTGGAAGGCAGACAGCACAGCCAGGCTTGAGAACCAAATGTCTCAATCCTAGCTTGCTTATTTCCTTGCCATGTGAGGACTTTGAGCAAGCTGCTTATCTCCCTGAGCCTCAGTCTTCTTCTCTGCGAAATGGGCAAACAGTTATGCTGCCTCACTGAGGAATAAACCAGAGAAGGTCTATAAAGTGTTTAGCAGAGGGCTGGCACAAAGAGCCCCATGCTAAGCATTTTGCGTGGGTTAACTCATTAAAAACCCCCAAGGCCCTAAGCTGGTAGGGACTATCGTTATCCTTCTTTGACTGCTGAGAAAACAAAAGCACAGAGAGTTATGAAGTTCACACAGGTAGCAGTGGAAGAGCCAGGTACACTCTTAACTGTAATAGCAAGCTGTTGTTTTCATAAATTACTGGAGATGTATTCATTTGTTTGGCAAATAAAGTAAATAATTTAAAGTATATATACACTAAATGCTCTCGGTGGGCAGAACAAAGCAACCCCTTACCTGGCCTGGGGAACCAGGAAAGACCCTTTTGGGGTGCCAAGCTGAGATGAGGATCAAGAGGGTCACCTGGTGCTTGATGGCATCAGGATCCCCAGGGAGACTTGCCCCGGCCCCATAGGGTTGGGGTGGGGCTTTGGCAAGCTCCTGGGGAATGCTGCTGGAGGCACAGAGAGCAGGAGGGAGCAGCCAAAGGGAGGAAGGCGGGATGGAGCTCGGGGAGAGGAAACAGCAATTACCCCAACTCCAGAAGTTAGTAAGTCTTCCCTCCATTTGGCAAATGAGAAAACTGGGGCTTAGAGCAATGAATTAACTTGCTCAGTCATAAAGCTTCGAGATGGCGTTCGAAGCCAGATCTAGGACTAATGCCGGAGCTCCATTTTTAACCCCCGGGCACTACTGCCTCAATAAAGGAGCAGCTCTTATCGGCAACTGCTCACAGGCAGCTCGTGCTCTCTGTGTGACAGCCGCTAGCATCTGGTGGCCACCCAGACAGTCCACAGGGGCCTTCCGTGGCTCAGGTGGACTGCGGCACATGTCTGCTCAGCATCCCTGGGATTCCTGAGGGGAAACAGCCTCACACGTGACTTCACAGGTCTGCAAGAAAGGCAGGACCAGGTGACAGAGCCCAAGCCGCGCCGGGGTACCACCCAGGAGAAGCGGCTGTGCCCCCCACAGCCCTCTCCTGCCCGCTGGCCCTCATTCCTCCGTGTCCCTCAGAGCAGGCAGACCCTGCTGTTTCTAGGTGTCGGGGAGGGGCGTGTTGGCGGGAGGATGCTCTGACTTCCTGGAATTGTTTCTCTCCCTCTCTCCTTGGAGGTTTCTCAGGAGATGCCAAACATCTCTGAGCTTTGTCTGTAGAGTTGCTGCTTAAGTTTCATCAGATTTTTCAGAGCAGGACAGATCCAAGGGCAGTGCCCTAGAAGGAACTGAAATTTCGGGGAAGACAGGGGAGGAGATAGTATGGCACTTTGATCCTGGCAGCCCTTTGATTTTAAGCTTCCATGGAGGACGCCGGGGTCATTAGAATCTTACAATAGTTCAGAGAACTTAGTCTTCTCTAACAAAAACAAAACAAGGCAAAGTGTTTACAGCATAATCAGATACTAACGGTGGTGCAGTGGTTTGCAGGTCTTCATTTAAGTACTTTTAGTTAATAACAATAGTTACATTTTTCAGGATTTCCTAAATGCTGAATATTTTTTCTTTATCTTCTTGCTTAACCTTCGTGATAGTCCTCAGGAGTAGATAGATGACCTGGTCTTCCCATTTTACAGAAGAAGAAACTGAGATTCCAGGATGTAAGGTAATTTGGCCACAAATACAGCTTTTGGTGGCAAAGCCAGGCTTCGGACACAAATTCCACAGATGACAGACTCTTCCAAAGCTGTTTTCCTTTTATAGCACATGCCTCTTCTCTTCTCCTCTAGGGATAAATGGCTAAAAGAGTGGGCACAGTGGAATAGCATCTGGGTTTGAATCCAGGCTTCTTGGGCAGATACTAGCTGTGTGACCTTGTGTGCACCTCTTTGGCTGAAGCACAAAAAGGGAATTTACTGGTAAGTATAACCGAAGAGTCCAGGGGCACACTAGCTTCAGGTCTGGTTTGATCCAGGAGTTCCCTCTTATCCCTGATGGCTCTACTTCCAGTGTGTTGACTGCATTCTAGATGGGCTTACCATTCATGGAGGCAAGATGGCTGCTGCAGCTCCTGCTCCCATAACCTCCCTGACTCCTGTCCACAGGAAAGTACTTCAGTTTCAGCAGTCCCAGCAGACTGTCATATTGTGTTTCAGTGGCTCTAATGGGATCACTGTCTACCCTTGAACTAATCCTTGGGGAATAGGATCATGATATGTGCTTTATGC
This sequence comes from Cabassous unicinctus, assembly GCA_029593785.1. Lineage (NCBI taxonomy): Eukaryota > Metazoa > Chordata > Mammalia > Cingulata > Chlamyphoridae > Cabassous > Cabassous unicinctus. Next base: position 6,023 of record JAQZBX010017911.1, on the reverse strand, counting down.
CTGAGCTGGGAAGACAACAACCTCCTAAGCAGATTTGCTGACAGTGAAGGGAGGGGTGGTTTCTCCAGCAAAATTAGGACATAGTTACCAGAAATCTGCATAGATTCCAGATAGGATGGAAAGAACAACTGTAAAATGGAGGTTATAACAGCATCTTCTTTTTTCGGTTAATGTGAGAATTAAAAGAGAGCATCTTTGTAAAGTTCTAATAGTGTCTGGCCCTTAGTTTGTTTGCCAGTTAATAAATAGTAGCTTATAGACTATGAACTTTGAATTTTTTTTTGTTCAATTTTATGGAGGTACAATAAAATTCACCCATTTTAAGTATAGAGTCTGATGAATCTTGGTAACTATATATTTTTGTGTAATCACCACCACCACCAAGATATAGAACAGTTCCTTTGCCCTCAAAGTTCCCTCAAGCCCCTTTACAGTTGAACTCCTTCCAAACCCCAATCCCAAGCCACCACTAATCTGCTTTCTGTCATCATAGTTTTACCTTTTTTTAGAAGGGTCCATCTTTTCAAAGATACACACTTGAAAGAGGGAAACAGACTGTAACTGCAGCTATAATAGTTAGCACTTATCACTTATGACATGCCAGGCACTGAGAACTCTATATAGTCTAATTATAAATACATTATATATATAAAATCCTTGTAGAAACCCCCAGGTAGGTACTAGCATTATTTGTACTCTTAAATGGGAACACTGATGCACAGAGAGGGTTAGTACATTGCCTAAGGCCACACAGCTGGTAAGTGGTGTACCAGGGACTCGAAACCCAGGAAGCCTGGCTCTGATGTCCGTGCCTTTGGCAGCAATGCTCCCCTGCCCATTTGGGGTGATGCTGCTCCAATGGCCTGGAGTCCTGGCCATCAGGGGCATGACAGCCCAGGGCACTGCCACTTCTCCCCCTCACACAGGTTGGGCTCTTGGCCCCACAGGGTCTCAGTCTGGCTACAGTCTGGACACCCCAGGAAAGGACTCCCCCAGCCTTGTCTCTGGCATCAAGTTCTTCTTTGTCACCTCTCTGATTCTTCTGATTTCCACACTGCTAGGCACCAGGTCCTTTCAGGGAGGAAGTAGGTCTGTCTCAGGCTGGGAAAGAGAGACCCCAGAGAGGAAAGGTCTAAAATATGTGATCTTCTTGGAAATTTCGCCTGGCAGAGGGCACTGAGTCAGACCTCTGGAAGAATCTCATCAATGAGTGGTGAACCACAGCCAGCTCATACATTCATGAGCCGATGGTAAAATTTTTAGGAATTTTGCAAGCTAGCTGTTAAACATGTTTGTTTCTAAAAATTAAATTATATAAACTTTTGTTAAATTATATTAAACATGTAATAGTACTCAAAACCATCCCTTCCTAAATATGTTCTTACAGTCTACTATTATATATGCCCTTGATGTTATTTATATCATTGGGTATACCAAATAATGGTGTGCTACCTTGCATCTCTTCCCAAATCCACATTCGGTGATGTCATATGGATAGCTTTAAATGGGTCAAGGTAGGCGTATTTACATCACAGAAATTGGCAAACACTGAAAATCACAGCTTGATCTGTCATTTTGTTGATGGTCTAGACTTTAGAAAATGATGGAGAAAATGTTAATGATGAAGTGTATGATGAAAACAGCTGTTACTTTGTGATCAGAACGAAGGTTGAGGAAATATTCTTCCAGTGTTCAAAGTCTGTTATCCAATTCAGCAAAGAAGTCGCTCATGCCATTGACAAATGAGTCAAGTCCAGACATACGTCTTCGTTGTTTCACTTTTACCTTATTCTCTAACATAAGCAAAAATATCAACTTTCATGTTGGAACTACACTCATTTGCCAGTTACAGCTATTAGTTGGCTATGGATACAAGAGTTGGGTAAAAATCAAAAGAAGCATTCTGTGAAAAATCAAAGTGTTATGTGGAATTTATAATAAAGAGTATTGTATATTTTATGACTTTTAAATTACACACTATACATTTTATCCAGAAAATTTATAATAAATGTAAGCAAGTGCATATATATATGCACATTTTAAAAAGATATATTATTGAACACTAAATGTTTCCTAGTGCACCACTATATCAAACCCTCCTTAAATGAGGAGACTGCGGCCCGGAGAGCAGAAACCCTTGCCCCAAGTCACATCCCCAGGGCCCTGCCCTGCCCATCCAGTGCTGTTTGGCCCCCTCATCACAGTCCTCCCCACGGGGTTGTAGAAGGATAGCCCAGTGAGACAGGAAAAGTCCCGGGGATTCAATCATTTATATTTGTTCCTGAAAGCCTCTCAGTGCTATATAAATAGCTAAGCCATAAATCCTGAGAGGTGCATAATTTCATTATTCGTATTATGCTTAATTAAAATAACACTGAGCAGGGGGGGTGAGTGATTAGCTCTCTCTCCACCTCCCTCAGCCTCCCATTAGAGTAATTTGTTTCTGAACCCTCTGTACAAACATAGACCAAGATTTTGTTTTTCCTCTGTGTATTTTGGTGGGGTTTTTTCCCATGATTTTTTCCTTTTATTCCTTGAGGTTGGTATTCTTCAAGATTGACTTTACTTGGGAAAATGGAAAGAAATAAAGAACAGACAGACAATGGCTCAAAATAGATCTTAGAACACTATTAAGGAAATGAAAAGGCAAGCCACATACTGGAAGAAAACTCACATTACATGTTCTGACAAAGGACTACATATAAAGAATATATAAAGAACTCTTTTATCTCAATAAGGAGACAAATAATCCAATTAAAAATGGGCAAAAGATTTGAACAGACACTTCACCAAAGAAGACATACTAATGGCCAATAAGCACATGAAAAATGTTCAGCACCATTAGTCACTTGAGAAATGACTCAATGAGAGCACTGGACCCCAATTCATTAAAAGACTGACCAAACTAAATGTTGGTGAGGCTGTGGAGCAACTGGAATTCTCATAGATTGCTGGTGGGAAGGACAGTTTAGGAAACAGTTTGGCCATTTCTTATAAAGTTTAGCAAACACTTACCACCCAACCCAGCAATTCCACTGCGAGGCATTTACCCAAGAGAAATGAAAATGTATGTCCACACAAAACTTGTACATGAATGTTAACAGCAGCTGAACGTCTAGTGGCCCCAAACTGGAAAGAACCCAAATGTCCATCAGCAGGTGAGTAGATAAGCAAATTGTGGTATATCCATATAGTAGAATACTACTCAGCAATAAAAAGAAATTGACTCTTGATACATACAGCAATGTAGATGAATCTCAAAATAACTATGCTGAGCAAAGGACTCCAGGCATAAATAAGAGTACATGCTGTACAATTTTATTTTACACTATATTCTAGAAAAGACAAACATATCTAAAGAAAAAAAACCAGATCAATGGTTGCCAGGGGATGGAGGAGATTGGCATCAAAGTGGCACATAGGAACTGTTGGGGGAATGGACATCTTGGCTAGGGTGACAGCTACATGGATATACCCATTTATCCAAACTGTACGTTGAACATAGTTGCATTTTATGATATGTAATTTATGCCCCAGCAAAGCTAATTTTAAAAGAACTAGCTGTGTAACCTTAGGCAAACCAGTCTACTTTTCTGGGCCTTGGTTTCCTCATCTGTAAAATGGTGATATTGGTAGGAGCTATGTTATGTGGACTAAAGGAGGGAACACATGAAAATGCTCAGAACCACACGTGGCACACAGGTGTGCAACAATAATATTGGTTTGCTTTCCTTGTTGATTTTCATTCAACTCTAAGTGGCTATAAAATAGGTATTCATTCATTCATTCATTTATTCATTCAACAAATACCTATTAAGCACCGACTATAGTGCAATAATTGTTCTGGGCACTTGAAATACACCAGTGAACAAAATAGACAAAGATTCTTGCCTTCTTGGTGTTTACATTCTATTAGGGGGAGACAAACAATATATAATGAAGATAATAAATAAATTTTATACTATGTTAGAAGATAATAAGTGCTATGGAAAAAAGAAAATATAGAATAGGGTAACAGATAAGAGAATTCGGAACTCATGCAATTTTTAAGTAGGGTGGCCATGGTATGCTTTACTGAATAGACGAGAATTGACCAAAAACTTGGAGCTATTGAACATACTTATGAAAGAAAGGAAAGGAGGAAGGGAGAAATGGAGAAGGAAGGTGGAATCATAACTTTCTGATTCCGTCAGTTGCCTAAAGCAGAGCATTAACTCTGCAGTGGGGTAGGGGGTGAAGGGGATGGAGTCATGCCCTTTCTACTCTATTGGTGTGAATGCTTTTGTCAGAGTATAAGCACTGAGAAAATGACAATGGAAGCGAAGAACGGTTGCGTGTCCCAGGAAGGCAGATTGGCATGGTGACTCTGAAACACCAGATTCAAAATTCGCCTCTGCCCCCATCCAGAAGGTCACCTCCGATTCCTCACCTGAGTCCCCTTGAGAGTGCTGCGAGGATTAAAGAAGATAAGAGAGGTAAAGTTCTAGCGTAATTCCTGGGGCACTACGTGGTGGCTTTCTTAGCTGAGACCCTGCTATGGATCGAATTCCTGTCCCCCACAAAGACATGTTCAAGTCCTACTCCCAGTCCTATATGAATGTGAATCCATTTGTAAATAGGATCTCTGAAGAGCCTATTAAGAGGGTCCAAACTGAATCAGGACAGCCCTTCATCCCCTATGACTGGAGTCCTTATAGGCAGAGGCGATTCGGCCACGTGGAGGAGATGGAAGGGCACCAATGGCCGTGTGGCGGAGTTTCAGATTGCCAGCAAGCCACTGCCAGGCCGCCACAGACTTCAGAGAAAGCACAGCCCTGCCCTGCCGACATCTCCAGAATGATGAGACCATAAATTCCTGTTGTTTAAGCCAAGCGGTCGGTGGTACTTTGTTATAGCAGCCCTGGCAAACCAAGACCCCATCTGAGTCAGTGCGGCCGCCCCAGCTTGCACGTCCCCCTTGCTTTCACCACCAAAGTCTCTGGAGCAACAATTACTGGGCTCCTCTCTTCACTCACCAATTAGCATGTGTAATTTCAACACTTCTCCAACTGGATGATTTTAAATTCATATTCAATAATTTATGGAAATGGATGCCGGTATTTTCCACTCCTTTTTTTTTTAAGCACTTTAAAGAGATGGCCTACCTTGTGACACTTGACACAGTCGATGAGCAATCCATCCAGTGGCAGAGTGATTCCAGCTTTTGTTGGAGCTGGGCCTCCTGGGGAGACCCAGGAGAAGAGCAAGCTTTCTAAAACATTTTAATTGTAAGTGGAGTTCATTAGTTTAGCTCTCATTACAATAAGTTATCATCCACTGCTTTAAATCTTAGGACACTGCCATGATTAGATTCCCCTGTGTTTGTAGAAAGACCCCCATGATAAACCTACAATTGATAACAGCAGCACATTGGGCCTCAACCCAACCAGTTATTTTTCCCCAAGAGAAAGGCCACCATTTAAAGGTAAAAATAGGAGCCTGGGTCTCTTGATTTTCTTGGAAGAACATAAATATTGGCATCCACGTGCAAATGTGAACATGTCAGCTGCTTGTTTAAAACCCTCCACAGTGTCTCATTACGTTTAGGAGAAAGTTCTGTCAAAGAAAAGCGTTCGGAAGATAGAAGAAACCTGAGCCTTACACAAATGCAGTGTAAATACGTATCAAAAATTAATAGAACTCATAAATGAGAAAAACAGCAATAGGGTAGAGCTGCTTCATACTGCATTTGATGATGAGGGTTTATATAGGCTCTCAGGAAAGATGAAAGCAAATTTTTATCTGTTTAAGTTGGAAACAAAACTGACTAATGTCCTTCAGGGCAATAAACACATAATCTTTGAGGTTATGTCCTCTACCTGATAGTAATCTGTTTGTTTGCATCTCTATAGGACAACTTTCTAAAAATTTACATGTAACTTTACATAGAGATCAGACTCAATCAATAGCAAAATAGCAAATCAAGGTACAATCCCCATAGTCTGACACTGAATAAACCTGCAGTCTTCCTTTTTTTTTTTTTT
>JAQZBX010017910.1:0-35110 GCA_029593785.1 Cabassous unicinctus | reverse complement strand
AATAAAACAAATGTGAAAAAAAAAAAAAGTTCCCTTTGCTTATATCTGGCTTCCAGTCCCTTTGGCTCATTGTGTGAAAGGGAGAAAGGGGAAACCCTAATTCCTTAATCACGGATCCAACATCTACTATTTCATTCTATTTTCAGACTCTCCCCCGACAGTACCCTGCGCATTCATTCTTCTTTCTGCTTGAACTCAGTCTCGCTTCTTCATGCAGATGATTCCGACTGACTTTTCCTTTCTCACTGAGGCGCTGATGTCTCTGAGAATCATTTCCTAGAGTCGAGGGCGTCTTTCCTGTCTAGTCCCTCAGCTCCCTGTGCTCACATACTGTGCTACAATATTGTCTGACTCTTGTCACCCTAACTGGACTTTGACTTGGTACAAACACTTCTTATAGTCCAAATGGTTCTCACTGAATATAATGGTTATTTTTGGTGGCAGAAAGCACCATTGTTCTGAAAACTCAAGGCTACCTTTGAAATTATTTTATTTATTCTTGCATTTGTTTTGGTAATGTGACTAATTTCCACAGATCTCATAAAAAAAATCATTCTCAGTATTTTATATTCTACTGCTTATCTTTGGAATATAAATACTCTTCTAGATTCATTCATTCAACAAATTAGTGCAACACATGGTTATTGAATGCCTGTTATGTATCAAACGCTATTCTAAATGGGAATACAGCAGGATATAAAACACAAAATTTTCCCTTTTGGGTTTACATTCTTGTGGTGGGAGGCAAATGATAAGCAAAATTAATATATAAAAGAGTATGTTATATGTTGGTAAGTGCTGTGGAGAAAAAGATAGCAGGAAGAGAGGAGAGGGAACTTGCGGGGGTGGGTAAGGGAGTGACAATTTTGCATTTTGTGGCCAGGGAAGATCTTAGTAAGAACAACTGACAGAGGAAATGAGGGGACGGGCCATGCAGATACCTGGGAGAAGAGTTCCAGGAGAGCAGAAGAGCATGTGCAAAGGTTCTGAGGTGAGAGCATGTTTGTTGTTTTAGAAGCAGTGTAGCCAGCTGGAAAGCAGTGAGAATGGGAGAGTGGTAGGTGATGTGATGGAGAAAACACAGTTCTTCAGAGGTCCATTTTGGTTTTTACTCTGAGTAAGCTGGGAAGCCATTGGAATGAGCCATTTGACTTTGTTTTTCATAGGTTCCCTTTGATTTCTACGTAGAACTGTGCTCTACAATAGAACTCTTTGTAATGGAAATGTTCTGTAATCTGCCGTCCAGTGTAATAGGGACTAGAACTATATGCCTACTGAATGCTTGAAATGTGGCCTGTGTAACCAAGGGATTGAAGTTTTAATTTTAAGTGATCTTAATTTATCTAAATTTAAGTAGCCACTTGTGACCAGTGGTTACTGTTTGGAGAAGCACAGGTATAGAGGAAAGATTGAAGGGGCAAATGTTGGTATCTATATCAGGTGTTACCTCATAATTGTAGAGTAGGCTGTCAAACTTCATTAATATTTCATTCATTAATTTAACAAGCAGCTATTCAGAAGTTACCATGGACCAAATGTCCTTGAAGTTTGAAATTCTTTCAAAATAAAAAGTTATTTTTAAAAGCAAATCAACGTAGTTCTTGCCCTAAAGCAGTGTACAAAATAATGGGAGAGATTTGACAACAGATTTGCAAGATAGGCTATTAGGAGAATCATGAATCAGTATATAGAAATGGTTTCTAAGAGGTCAAAGGAGAGTGAGGGAGTCAGGGCTTCCTGGAAGAGGTGGGCTCTACCTACAAGGTATGAGGCATTCAATGCAAACAGAACACATGGGCAGCGCATTGGTGTGGAAAGCTGAGGTCAGTTCTGCAGAGCCCCTGAAAGAGTATGTATTTTCTAAGTTTTCTCCATTAGAAATGCTCCACCATCTTCAACATCCTCTGTTGCTTTCAGCTGAGTGCCAGTGTATATGCGTTAGGTTGCAAAGCCCATATACATGTTTTCGAGTTGAAGCTGATAAAAGGTTGTATAAAAGGGAAAACAGTTTTGTGCCCTTTAACAAAATGATTTCTGCATGATTTTAAGTTCTAGACATTTTCTCACCAAAATTAAAATGAAATATGTGAAATTTATTTCTTATTTCACTCCTCTTATAATGCTCTGAGTAAAATAAATTAAGAAGAAATGCAGAATAATTTCAAATTAAGCTTACTTAAAATTATGGAGAGAAGGCAACTAGAGAAGTAGTAACATAGCGGCAGCATTGGCTTTATCCAGAAGTTAGAAGGTCAAGAAGGCACTTATTTTTAACTTTTAACTTTCAGATGTATTGCCTGTGCTCTTTGGTAGCCTTTGCATACAGCTGCTAGTGTGATAATTTCTTAATATAATACACAACACACTATGTCTTTGAACTTGCAAAGAAAGAAAAATCACTGCCATCGCTTTTTCAATAACGAAGGGTTAATTAAAACTCTTCAATCGGACTATATAAATGAATTGATGAATGTTAATCCCATTTATCACATGGTATCCTCAACCTAGAATGTTAATTAGAAGAGACTAGGCTTTTTTTTTTTTTTTAATTGAAGGAAAGGTATTCATCATAGTACGTTTATTTAGACAATTCTATTTAGTCTTGTTGGGAATTTGTTAGTGTTTCTTAAATTGAAAGAAGATTGGACTAAATGTTGAATCAGAGAGAGCGCAGCATGGTGGGGGGAGAGAGAGAAACAGACTCTGCAAGCCCAAACTCTTTCCAAATCCCCGGGACTTTCGTTCCTACTCACCCCTCCCTTGCAGTGGGAGCCTCCTGTTTTCAGCAGGGTGGCATCGCGTTTCAGCAAGCTTAGCAGGAGCCTTTCAGGGGGTACAGCTCCCCTGTCTCCTAAATAATCCGAAGCCCCCCTGAGCCCCAGATAAAATGCAACAATAAATCTTCTGGACTCTGCTGATTTTAGTTTCCTAAATTCAATGAAGTTGAGCCCAATAGGAATTTATAAATCAAATAGGGAACTCTATGTAGATTCAAATTCAACTTAGGGTGCCTGTTTTTGTACTGATTTTCTTTTTCAGGAAAAAAAATACTGCTGCTGTTTTCCATTTTTCAGCTTCCTTGTAAAGGTATTTCATATTAAAACTGAACTCATTTTCTTAAATTCCTAGACCACTATCATGCATTCAAGTCTATTTTCCAAATGTTTGAGTGCCAGAGAATCAAAAGCTGCTTGCTATGGTTTGGTTGTCTGATTTTCTCTAGCATTCTTTGGAGGATTTGAAGTGGGGGAAAAATTAAATCAGCAACAACAACATTAAACCTGACCTGTATTAAGAGCTAAACATGAAAAGGACAAGCTTTAATTTATTAATTATGCACAAATCCTCAGAACTCTAATGCATAACTTTGTAGTTTCTTTTATTCTTGGTGCTACAGTTTGTATTTTGCTGAAGAGCAGTTATTTCTTAAGCTATTATGGTACTTAAGGCATCATACGTTTTGCATTCAGCCCCTTCGTGTGAAGAGACCATCGTCACCCCCTCTCTTCTCTTGGTGAACATCCACTCAAAGTCTGGGGGACTGAGCTGTGGAAGGATTCCTCCTCCGGGCAGTGGCTGGCTCCTTGGGAGTTTCCACAGGCACTTTTGTTAATGGGCTCGGATTTGCCCAGAAGTCTTTCATATGGTTTCATTGCAGATGGGCTGTCTGCATAGTCTTGTCCTCCTGAATGATTTGTGTGGAGATTAAAAACAAAGCAAAACAAAACCAAACCTTTGGCTGGTTTCTGGAATCTACACATATGATTGAATGAATCTCAGCAGGTTTGTAGTCCTGGAAAAAGTCAAACGTTGTTCTCACAAAGGAATATAGTATAATGTTAGAGAATGTACTCTCTGGAGCTAGACTGATTCATTGTAAACCGGGACTGATAACTTGTCAGTTGTGAGGGACTAGACAAGTTACCAAACCTCCCTGTGCCTCAGTTTCCCCAACCACAAAAAGGAGGCAATGGTATGAGTCTCTACATCATATGTTGCTGAGAGGTTTAAAGGAGTTTGAACCTTAAACGCTCTTAGAACAGTACTTGGTCCCTAATACACCCTCAGAGAGTGTTGGTCATGAGGAGACAGTTAATAGTTCTCATTTGTATGTTATTTAGAATTAAAATCAGCTTTTACTGCCAAGAGGGATAATGCTATTTTTGATAGGGCTCACGGAGATGTATGTTCATATTCAGTGGAGAGTAACTTGAATTCCTTTTCAAGTAATGGGAAAAAAAAAAAAAAAAGAGTTCACCTTCTACTAACCAGACTTTGATCTTTGCAACACCCCTGCTCCAATCTGGATTTTATTACAAGTCAAAATGAAGTTGGTGAGTTGTGGTCCTTGGTCCTGGGTCTGTAGCTGCCACGGTACATGGAAAAAGCCTCGTCGTGACAGCAGTGAAGCCACTGGAGGCTGGATTGGCTGCACAGATTGGAAGCATCGGCTGCTCCCAAACAAAATTAAAGCATTGAAATTTATAACCACTTCTTTCAGGGTCATTTAAATGGGCAATTTAAAAAGAAAATAGAGGGTTATTAATCTTTTGAAACCCTCTTGAAATATAGCTATAACTATCATGTCTGCTAAAAGCGTAATTTTTGTAACTTTGCTAATATTTGCAAACCCTATTTGGAGAAAGATAATATATTGATATAAAGTTAGGTCATGACCTCAGCATCCTGTGTGCCACCAACATCTGTTGATTAAACCTATTTCATTAATTAAATGAGATGATAGTGGTATACATTTTCCATTTACTTAGTAAGCAAAGTAAGTGGAAAAGTTGGCATCCTAGAAAGCTTCCTGTTGAATATAACATGGGTAAAATGTTCATGTAAAATATGTGTATTTAAAATAGGGATTTCTTATGGACATTTTCTAACATAAATTACATGCTATTTCTCCAAAATTTGATTTCAATTTTTTAGAGGGAACAACATTGTATTAAAATTAGGAAATGAGAGAAAACACATTATTTTCAGAAAGGGCTATTTAAGTTGATGTAATCCACCCTAACTAAGAACACGAGGGGATTGCTTTTCAGGTCATACGTTTTCAAAAACTTTACGACCTAGTGTGAAAATTAGTAACTTTTTTCAAAAGTGAAGGCCACCATTTGATTATGAAGGAGCTCCTACTAGAGAATTTTTAAAAGTATTTTTCTCATTGCACTAAGATCTTAATTTCTTCTATCAGTCATGTTTTCCTCTCTCATGCAGCCACGTCCCCCCGTTAGCCTGGTTTTCCTCTCTTCCCATGAGCTCTCCTTCAGTCCGCTTCAGAGAGGGCTGTAGTTCCCAGTGGGCCAGTTCATTTACTCCCCTAGGGTGGCTCCGCCATTGGTGCTGATGGACTGTCGCTCCTTCAGCCTTGTGTCGTGGTGGAAGGGGAAGGGAGGTGGAGGATGACCAGCAGGGGGCTCCATTTGGAGCCTTAGAGGTGAGGTTGAACGCTCAGACCTTCCATCTCCTCCCTACCCTACTCCCACCACTTCCTTTCTCTCTGCGCTCCCAAGACTGATCAAGACCAAGTGGGATGCGTGGCTGAACCATACACTGTACAGTTAGAAATATTTCATTTTCTAAATTTTTGACTGGAAGCAACAAAAGGTTCACTGCTGGATATTTCTATATTTGATTCATACAATTGTATAAACAGAAAATAACAGATGAAGTCTCGATATTTGTTTACTTTAATGTTTTTTGAGCACATTCTTTGTGCAGGGGACAATGATGGCAGGTTATAGTAAAATTCCCTGTCCTTAGGAAGCTCAGAATCAAATAGTTAATAACATTATTGTAGACCAGAACACACTTGTTACTTATATTGTTATAAAAAGCAAATATGAAACTGCATGAGAAAAGCAAATAACAATGCAACCCAGCATGAGTTTTAAAAAAATTCCTGATCAACAAAGCACGATGTTTTAGAAAATCTAAAAAAGACACAATTATCACAAAAAAAGAAAACAAAAATCAGTCTTCCCAGAGATAACCCCACTTGGGTAATTTTTTCTTGTCTATTTAGAATTATACTTGTATTAGTCAGAGATCACCAGGGAAACAGAACTGACAGGAGATATCTGTAAATAATATGAGATTTTATAAAATTGTCTTATGTGACTGTGGGGATACACATCCAAATTCTGCAGGGCAGGCTGCAAACTGAGGACTGTGATGAAGGTCCATGAGGAGTTCCCAGGAGACACTAGCTTCTAAAGTAGAGATGGAAATCCTCTCTCTGCATGCTGAAATCACTTCCCGTTTTAAGGCCTTCAACAGATTTGATGAAACGTCACTCATTGCTGACAGCAGTCTCCTCAGTTGATTGTAGAGGTAACCAACCATCCATGCAATCAACTCACTGATGATTAAAGCCCACGACATGCCTTGTATTACAATTAGCCCAGTGCTTGCTTTATGAAATAGCTGGGTACCATTATCCAGTCAAGCTGACACATTAGCCTAACCATCACAATAGTGTATATTCGTTTTGCTATCCTGTTGTTGTTTTTTTAATTCTAGATTATATTATGAACATTTTACTACATACAAAATTCTTTGTATAATATCACATCACAGATAATATAACAGTTGATGCAGTCCTTTCCCTATTTGGGGGGCATTTCAATTCTTTTCAAAAATTCTCCTCAAAATAATTAGTTGAATATTTTTGTTCATAAATCTTCCCTTATATTCCCAATTTTCTTAGAATGAACTTTTAGAAATGGAATTCTAGGTCAAAGGACATGCATATTTTAAAGCTCTTGAAAGATTTTGCCAGATAGCTTTCCTCCAGGCTTATACCAATCTAAAGTCAAAATAGGAGGGCATAAGCATTCTTGTCTCAGGCTTGCCAGCATTGAGCATTACCATTTTTTTTTTTTTTTAAAGAAAATGTTTGCTATTTTGGTAAGTAAAATATGGAATATAATTTTTCAGTTTGGCAGTCTTTTCACTTAATTTTTGAAGTATACCATACATATATAAAAGTGCACATATCATAAATGTGCAGTTTTGTGAGTTTTCACAAAACTGGACAAATCTCTGTAATCGGCACCCAGAGAAGACACAGAACACGACCAGCTCCCAGAAGCCTCCTCTTCCTCACTTTGCAGGCACGATCCCCTTTCTTGACTTTTAACATCAAGGATTAGTATTGCATGTTTTATACTTTCTATTAATGGAATTACACATATGTGTATTTTTGTGTCTGGTTTCTTTTGTTTAATTTTACATTTGTAAAATTTAGCCATATCGCTATGTATAGTTTTAGCTCATTCATTTTTCTTACTGTATAGTATTCCTTTGTGTGGATATACCATGATTAATTTATCCATTCATTCTATTCTCATGAACATTTGGATATTTTCCAGATAGTTCTGCTATGAACATTCTAGAAAATGGCTTTTGTTGAATACATTTAGGCATTTCAGTTGACTTTACATCTAGGAGTGGAATTGCTGGTCATAGGGTGTGAATATGTTTATTTCAATGGAAATTTTAGTTAAGCCTATAAATTACTTGGGGAAGAATGAATGTTCCAGAATGAGATACCTCTAAATGCCTATCAGAATGGCTGCAATTCAAAAGACTGGTCATACCAAGTATTGGTGAGGAAGTGGAGCAAATGGAATTCTCCTAACCTTGATGTTCTTCCACTTTCTGGGTGCCGTTTCACTCTCCTGGTGCTGGCTCTTGAGGAACAGAAGTCCTTAGTGTCACTGTGGTTGGGGCCTTATGAGTCTTGTTAAAAGAATTTTTTTCTACACCAGAGTCACGCAGATGTTCTCTTATGTTTTCTTCTAAAGCCTTTGCTTTTTCATCTTTTGTATTTAGAGCCACAAGATTTTTGTGTATGATGTAAGGTAGGGGACAAGAGAGAAAAAGTTGACCCAGCATCATTTATTGAAAAGACCATCTTGTCCCCATTGTCCTGTGGTGTTGCTTTTGTTTTAATCAGTAGCAATGCTTGATATATCATTAATTCACATTTTTTTTTTCTTGTGGGTTAATATCTCTACTCGTTGCCTTTTCTTTTTTCTTTATTAAGGGTTGTAGTGTATTAAAGGCACTGATCATTTGTCTCAATTTAACAAATGTTTTCTCTTAATTTTTTTGTGGACTTTCAATTTTATTTATTTTAATACACTGGAGATTTTAATTTTCATATTGATCTGTTTTTTTGATTACTGATTAAGTTTTCCTTAATAGCAGACTTTAATTTGTTTAAGGAAAGCCTCCCTCCCCAATACATTTGTTAGAAAGAAAAAAGAATTTATACATATGTTCCTCTTAGATCAACATTAGAATTGTTTTGTCCAATTTCAATATTAAAAATTAATTTAAATTGCATTATTCATATTTTAATGTGGGAATACTTATTATAAATATTTTGACTCTATATACATGGATCATTTTGGTGGTGAAGAAATTAGCAAGTGTAAATCATGGAGCTTGGACAAAATGTACAGAAATATGAGTAATACATTCTATTAGAAAAGAGTTGTGTACTGGTCAAAACATATTAAGACACATTACTTTTTATAGTGTAACAAGGTGTAGTCAAGTTTTAATTATTTGCATTTTGTAGACAAACTAAATTCTTGGGGAAAACATGTTATAGTTATACTAATAGGTTAGTTGTTTTTCACCTTGTATTGTTTTGTTAGATTGAAAATATGCAGTTATGGTTGAGATACAAAAGGAGAGACAATTGGTCTTCAGTAAATACTGTACTGATAATTAATTTCTCCCACTGAGAGAGGAAATACTTTATATTTTATTCTCTTGTATGACTTTCTATGGAAAGAGTCAGGCATGTAGTTTTGCTAAGGGAGAAGATGAAAAATGAGAGATTATTGAGGGGAATGTGTAGATATTATCTCTAGAATCTATTGACTTTTCTGTAAGCTTTTCCTATAAATATTGAGAAGGAAATCAAGAGGAGTTAAAATAACCATTGGTGATTCTACTAGCAGTTTACTAAACTTTATTCAGAGGATATTTATTTTTCCTGTAGGATTGCCAAGAGCCATTATGAGCAAGGTACTAAAAAGCATTGAGGTTGTAAGAGGTAGGAAGACACAACAATAGTATTTGTTTTAGTCTCCATTGGTTGTGCTACAGGGCCCTACTGTTGAGTCAGACTTCACCAAGGTATCCAGTCTCTTGACCCAATCTGTCACCACCCAGTGGCCTTCACTTTCTCCCTGACCAATTTAGAGCTCATGACCCACTTCTTCAGCCACTCACCTGCCAATAGTCTGAACTTGCAATCCTATTTTCTTTTTATCATGTGACTTAGCAAAATCAAAATTGTGTGCCTTCTGTGCATGTACACCCAAGGCTTCTGAGTGTTTTAAGACTTAATTCGTGTATAAGCTAACAAAGAAATCTGGTAACACCTACATTCAACAAGATAGTTGTTCTCTCGTATAACACTTGAGAGGTGGTAGGTGATCCAGGGCTGGCAGTTGGGCCTGCTGTCCTCATCACCTTACTTCTGCTGGTGGGTTCAAAGAGGTTGCTCTAGTTCTCATCATCTCCCTGGCAGCTGTAAGGGGTAAGAATAGGGAAGGGCAAGTCCAAATCAAAAACAGCATTATCACATACACTCACTCCCATTAGTTAGAATGAATCGTGTATGCAAATCTACCTGTAAGAGTCTGTGAAATGCAGAAGTATGGGTGGGTGGCCATGTGCACAGCTAAATCCAGTGGGATAACAGCCTGAGTTTATACCCCAAACTCTTAAGAAAGCACCTGGGGCACAAAAGGTGCTGTGTAAAAACTAGTCCTGTTAATTAATGGAACATCATATGATTTTTAACAGCTTTTTTTTTTTTTTTTAAGTATAATTGACATAATAGTTTGTAAATATTTAAAATATATCATTTCATAAGCTTTGACAAATGGATGCACCTATGAACCCCAACAGTTTCCTAGCACTCCTTGGTTAACCCTCCTTCCCAGCCCACTCCTCTCACTCCACCGCCAGGCAACCACTGATCTACTTGCAGTTACTATAGATTGGTTTACATTTTCTAGAATTTCATATAGATGAAACCATACATTATTATGGTTGATTGAATTATGTACCCCAACAAACGTGTTCTTAAAAGGTCAAATAAGACCTTTTGAACAGGTTATTTTTAGTTAAAGTGTAACCCATCTGATTCAGGGTGAGCCTTAATCTGGATTACTATTTGCCTTATAAACAGAGAGCAAAGAAGGCCACAGGGAGAGGTCAAAGTTAGTGGAAACTAGAAGAGCAAACACAAATCAAGAGAGAGATCACAATGTGATGGGAAGCAGAGGTGCAAGTCAAGGAATCCCAAAGACTGGGGCAGGCCAGGGTCAGAATGCTATATATTTGGGGGAGAAAGTAAGCCTTGCCAGTACCTTGATTTTGGACATCTAGCCTTCTGAACTTTGAGCCAATCAATTATAGTTGTTAAGCCAACCCATTGTGTGGGTTATAGCATAACAGCCTGGCAAACGAAGACAAGAGTATACTGTTTTCTGGCTGACTCTTTTCACTCAGTATAATTGTTTTGAGGCTCATCCACGTTGTGCATATCAATAGTTCATTCCTTTTTATTACTGGGTAATATTGCGTTGTGTGGCTGTACCACAATTTATCATTCACCTGTTGTTGAATATTGATTTTTTAAGTTTTGGCTATTACAAATAAATCTTGTACTTATGTTCAAGTCTTTGTATGGACATATGCTGTGATTTTTCTTGGATAAATGCCTAGGAAAAGAATCACTAGGTCAGATGGTAGGTGAACGTTTAACTTTTTCAAAGAAACTGTCAACCAAACTGTTTCCAAAGAGGTTGTACAATTTTAACAAGAATGTATGAGAGTTCTAGTTGCTCCACATCCTCATCAACACTTAGTATAATCAATTTTCAATTTTAGACTTTTCTAATACATACACAGCAGTATCTAATTGGGGTTTTAATATCCTTTTCCCAAAAGGCTAATGCTGTTAAGCATATATGCATGTGCTTCTTTCCATCCACATGTCTTCTTTGGTGAAGTGTTTGTTCCAGTCTTTGGTCCTCTTGTTAGCTAGGCTAATTTTTTTCTCAGTATTGAGTGATTTTTATATTATTTAAATTTAAATATATAAAATGCAAATATTTTCTCCCTGTCGGTGGCTTATTTTTTCGTTCTCTTTAGAACAGAAATTCTTAATTTCAATTAGTCCAATTTATCAATTCTTTTATTGTTTGACCTTCTTGGTGCTGCATTTAAGAAATCTTTGCCTCATGCTCACAAAGACTTTCCCCTATCTTCTCTTCTAGAATTTTTGAATAATTTTTGTTCATAGTACACATATGTATGCATCAAAGTTTAGTGTTGACATAAAGATATCCAGTTGTTCCAATGCCATTCATTTTCTCTGTGGGAAGGCATTTAACCAACAAAATCAATTTATTTAAAATATATAAGGTTATTCAAATTATCTTTTCCTTTAGAAAGCTTTAGTAATTTGAGTCTCTGGGAAGCTCAAGTGGGAACAGAATTTTCCCATTTCATCTAAATTGTCAAATTTATCGTAATAAAATTGTTAATAATATTCTTTTATTATATTTTTGATACCTGAAAAATCTAAAGTAATGTCACGACTCTAATTTCTGATATTGGATCTTAGTGTCTTCTGCTTTTTTTTCCTGATCATTCTGTTATTTCTTTGATTTTCACTATTGTTTCGTGTTTTCTGTTTTCATTGATTGCACTCTGAACTTTATTATATCTTTTCTACTGCTTACTTTTGTTATTTTTCTTCTTTTTTCTAGTTTCCTAAGGTGTAAACTGAGTTCACGGATTTGCGACCTTTCTTCTTTTCCCCCAAATTTTGATAGTTTGTGTATTTATTTTATTCACTTCAAAATACTTTGTATTTCCCATTTTGATTTTGTGTTTGACCCAAGGATTATTTAAAAGTATGAGGTGTTTTCCAGATGTTGTTTAGTTGATTCCTAATTTAATTCCACTTTGGTCAGAGAACATACAATGATTTGAATCGTTTTAAATTTATTGAGAGAACTCTTATTGCTGAAAATATGAGCTAACTTGGTAAATGTTTTGCAGGAACTTGAAATGCATGTTTCTTAAGCTGTTGCTGGGTGACTGTTTTGTACATGTCCCTTAGGTCAAGAAGGTTGGTAGTGATGTTTGTCTTCTGTACACCTACTGATTTTCTCTCTACTTCTATCAGTTATTGTGGGAGGGGAATTGAAAGCTCTGACTATAATTGTGCATTTTTCATTCTCTCCTTGATGTTCTCTCAACTTTTGTGTCATGTATTAGGAAGTTCTGTAATTAGGTGTATAAATGTCTAGGATTTGTATGTCCTCTTGCTGAATCGATTAATTTATCATTATTAAATGTTCTTTGGGCATTATTTCTTCAAAAAAATTTCCCCCCTCTTGTTCCTCTTTTATGGGGACTACAACTATGCTTCTAATAGGTCTCTTGAAATTCTTCCATAGCTCACGGATGCTCTGTTGATTTCTTTTTTCGGTCTTTTTTCTTTGTGTTTAATTTTGCATGGTTCTATTGTTATGTATTCAAGTTCATTAACCTTTCTTTCTAATATCTAATCTGCCATGGGATATAGTATTATTAACTATTTTAATGTCCTTTCCTCCTAATTCTACCATCTGTGCATTTCTGGGTCAGTTTTGTATTTTCTTGCTTCTTTGTATGCCTGGTAATTTTCTGTGGATGCCACATATTGTAAATTATCCATTTTTTTGGTATAGTTTTTTATTCCTATAAATACCTGAGTTCTAGGATACAATTAAGTTGATTAGAAACCATTTGTTCTTTTTGAGTCTTGTGTTCATTGTGGCTAGGCAGGACCAGAAGACACTGAGCAGCTCCCTGATGCCCTTTGAGTTCTGAGGTTTACCACGCTGGCCGGTGGGAACCAGCACTGTTCCTGACCCTGCGTGTATGCCGGGATTGCTTCCTCCTCGGGCAGTTTCCTCACCTGCACGTGCTCATCAGCATTCAAGAGGATACTCGAGGGGGACCCTTTGCATCCTCCTGAGCTCTCTCTCTGGCTGTCTCTCTGGCTCTTTCCTCTCTGGTACTCTACTCTGCAAACTCTAGCTAGCTTGCCCTCCCCAGACTCCCTGAGCGCCACCTAGATTCCTCTTTCCTGCTCCATGGCCTGAAAACTCTGCAGAGGGTAAGTTGGAGCAATTGCCAGGCTCGCCTGGTTTGTTCCTCATCTCTCAGGGGTCACTGTATATGTTGCCTGGTGTTCCATGTCTCGATAACCTCGGTTTCATTTATTTTTTTTTTTAGTTGTTTCCAGTGAAAGGGTAAATCAGTTTCCTGTTACTCCCTCATGGATGAAAGCAGAAGTGACATCATGTGGTTTTAACCTATTTGTGATAAAAACACATTTAATGTCAGTTATGGACTTCTCTGTATTTATTTATAGTATAACTTAAAAAGAGAAGGAAATCAGAAACTAGTATTTCTTTAGCTTCTCCTCTGTGCCAGATCATTTGTGTAAATGAATTTATTAAATCCTATAAAGCTTTTTATCCTTTTCTGCAGAGGGACAAATGAGGTTCAGAAAACTCAGGTTTTTAACCAACGTTCACAAAGTTAGTAACAGATTTCAGATGTGGGCTTGGCTGCTATCAAAGCTCCTTCTTTCCCTACTTAACCATATGGCTGGTTTGGCGTATTCCAGAGGGGTGGGGCTTTGACAAAGACCTTATTACTGCGTTAGATAAGTGAACCACCAGAGTGAAACAAGTGCTTTGGTCCTTACCTGAAGGGAGCCATTCAGGAGACCATTTCTTACTGACCCACTTATGTGTCAGCAAGCACCCATTCCCGTTTGCCAAAGCCTCCAGCGAGCCCCCATTTCTCGCCGAGTAAATGACCGAGAGCTTGCACCAGCCTACAAGGCCTTCACTGTCTAGTCCCCTATCAGATCCCTGGCCTTATTTGGTACTCCTCTGCCTCTGCTCCTCTCCTCTGTCCACTGGCCTCCTCTCAGTCTTTTGAGCATCCCAGGCAGGCCCCTCTCACAGCCTTTGCATAGACTCTTCTTCTGTTTGGAATTCTCTTCCCCCAGATATGCTCATTGCCTATTCCTTTACTGGTTTCAAGTCCAGTCTCACATGTCACCTCCCCAATGAGACACGAAGTGCCTATTACATTTAAATTACACCCCCTTCTCCTCGTCAACACTGTCAAGCTCTGCTCCATTCTTTTTCTCACCATTTGCTGACATAAAATGTAATTTACTTATTTATTATTTATGTGAGCTTCACGTAGGCAGGGATTCCCCACCTTTGTCATGCTCTACTTTGAATGGGGCCTGGCACATTACATGTGCTTAAAAAAAAAAAATTTGTTGAATAACTGAATGAATATCACGTTCTAGGTCTTGTGCCAGAGAAGATGTCTCCAGCAACTCATAACCGAGCGGGAGGACAGACACACAGTACATATAAAACAGTGTGGAAGGGCAGTAGTAGATATAGATGCTCCTAATCCAGCCTGGGTGGGTGCAGGAAACACTTCCAGACAAAGGTGCGACCTTTGCTAATTCTTGAAGGATCTGCTGGAGTCAGTCAGGTGAACAAGAGAGCTAGGATATTCCAGGCAGAGCAAATCCTTGTGCAAAGATACGGAGTCAAGAAGATAGCAGGTGGAGGCCACCAAGATGTGATTCTCTAGGCGGTGGGGACTCATGGGCAGGCCATGGCCACAGAATGAATCGCTGGCTACAGCATGAAGAGTGGATTTGAAGAAGATGGAATCAGGGGCAGGAAGAAAAATGTGGAGGTTATCATCAGAGTCTAGGCAAGTGTAAAATACAAGGGAAGGACTGATTCGAGGAAAGTTCAGGAAGGTTAAAGCTTCAGGATTTGTGACTGAAAGCATTTGATTAATGAGGGAAGAACCCAGGTGACCCTGGGTTTCTGTCGGCCAGTGGCTCTGGCACATTTTATTTTCTTGAGCCAATTCATCACTGTATGTGTTGATCAAGTGTTTTGTTGTTTTATTTGTTTGATTGTTTTTAATTAAATCCCGACCAGGTCCCCTTTTCCCCTCAGACCATGCTCTGTGAGCTCTAATAAGAAAGACTTCAGGTAAAGGCGATGAGGGGATTGTGAATGTGGGGCCTGTAGACTGGGCATCAGCTGGAATTTCAAAGTCATATAAAAAGATAAAGGCATTAGGCATATCTTATGCTACCTTGACATCATAGGAAAGCAAAATGACGTGTGCATAAGAATTTGCACACCTATTTTTTTTTTCATTAAGAGCAGTGGACTTTTGAGAATAGAGGCCTAGAATCTGCCTCCAGCTTGCTTGGCATAAAACCAGACGCTGCCCTCCTTGAAGTGAATTGCATATTCACATTATGTCCCTCTACTCCTTAAATGCCTGGGCTCACACGCGGATGGGAGAGGAGGGACAAAGCTTTGTCCCCCAAAAACATCCACATGGAGTTTCCTAGCTGTGAGTGGAGGCAGCCTGGTCCAGCTGCCCTCTAGAGTCAGGCCGCCGTGGGTGAGAAGGTGGGTTTAGGTGCCTTCCTTACACCTGCCGCACGTGGGTGGTCAATAAAGCAGTTCATTGGCATTGTTCCTGTTATAATCATTAATTAATTTGGGGTGGTTGTCTTGACTATAGATTTTCACAGACATTTTGATGTGTCATTTTATTATGACATTTTAAATTAAGATTATTAGCGTTCGAAGGAGCCCAGACATCATTTAGAACAAATCTACTCAGTCTGTAGCTGAGGAAAAGGAAGGCCAGAGACATTAAGTGATTTGCTCATGCTTTAGGGAGTCTGAGGCAGAACCAAGACGAGACCTTCACCTCCAGACTCACAGCTCAGTTCTCTTTCCACTGCACTCTGTAAATTATGTAGAAACCAAAGAAAGGAAAGAAAGCTGTCTTGTAGGGGTTTCGATCTATTGGCAAGTTAAGAAAGAAGGTCTAAGGCAAGAAGATCTGGACAGTATTGTGATTCTCATCTGAGACACTTGAGAAAATTAGGGTGGAATGAATGGGAACAAGAAAGAAAAGGTGGCTATGAGACCCATTTCGAAGGTAAACTAGGACTTGGTGAAGATACAGATAAATCCAGTATTTGCACATGGTAGACAGAATATATATGCTCTGGAATGTTGAACAAGTAAGGGTATACTGACATATGCAGGTATATATATGTATATCCTCATGTATATAAAGTGTATTATATATGTACATATAAATATCACTGATATATTGTATATTGAATATTCATAACTGGGCATATTACTAGCAAAAAACAAAACAAAAACAACCCAAATAGCTGAGACTTGAAGCCAAGTTTCTTGAATTAAAATCCTGGCCTTTCTACAAGAGCCCTTTTAATCACCCCAAACATGCAGAGAATATTTCTGGCTTTTCTGCCACGGCTCATTTTTAAACCCGATGCACCAGTCTCTCTCTTTATTGTGTGCAGTGCACGGTACACCGGCTCATACTCTGATTTTCCAGATTGAAGTTGCCTTCAGCTACTGCATTTCCCTGTTTGACAGCTCACGCCACGATCCTTAAAGACGGCCAGCATTTGCTCACGGTCTTGATTTTCCTACTTTAGCCTTTCATCCTTCAGCAGCTGCGCCAAAGTAGGGCACATTCTGAACGTATGTCCTATGCAGCAAAAATATGCAGACGCACACCTCCCTCCGTGTTCGCCATCAGCTGCATCCTAGGAGTTTGTTCGCAGGTCCCTGCGCCTCCAGGGTGAGCCTGAGGAACAGTTCACATTTTTCACGAAGCCGGAAGCGACAGCTGCAGCGGATCTTTGGGCTTTGTTATATATATGCTAGACTGGTAGACGTCTCCTAAATCTGTTCCTCCCATAGCGTCTGCCACAGCACCTTGCACATACTAATTGCTCAAAATAGTTGTTGGATGAGTGATTCCTGAGAGGTGTTGTCTTTATACTGTAGACTTTTTCACTATGGCATTTAATATTGAAAGGTCTATATACATAGACACAAATATTAAAATATGCATGTTTATCCTCAGTACCTTGCAAATATTTGTAAATAAGACAGTACACTGATTGAGTGTATGGAATCTGAAAGATGAATTTAAGGTTTTGTTCAGCTTGAATATTTTATATATTAGACAAATTAATTGTGGAAATGGTAGTACAGTTACTAGGCACAGTTTGATAAACAGTGGAACCAAATCGATAAAATCAGGGATCTAAAGACAAAGTCTAACTTTGGCATGTCCGGGTTAGACCACAGTGTGCTTCTTTCTTGGACATATCCTTGAAAATCGAGAAAACAGCTGATCTATGAGAATAATTTCTAAATTGATGTCTATGTACTGCCATGACATTCTACTTCTTGTGTTGATAAGTGTGAGCAGAGTGATACAATACCCTGCCTTCTCCCTCTAATCTCTGGGCCACTGTTAAACTGTTTAATCCTATCCACTCAGAGGACATGAGATGGTCTTTTCCTCTTCATAGAGAAGGTGGAATTATGCAGTAATAGTTCAGTATTCCTTTCAGCAATTTCTCAGTCAGTGACACCTAATGTCATTTCACTAAATGTGGCTTTTGCACAGCCCTGTGAACAAAGAAGCAAAGTAGGAGGAAGCTGGGGATAATGCCCAGTAGCATCCTTTTCACTTCCATAAACGTGAGAGCCAGTGTGTGCAGTGTATGACTGTTAGGGAGGTGCTTGCTCAAACGCCACTGGTCCTTATTCAGATGAAAACATAGTTTGTATGTGGATAATTTCTCTTTGTGATCTCTTGGGGTTTTTTCCTTGTTTGTCATGTATCCTTATCCTTCACAAGTTGTCAATGCTGCTATCTCTTGGGAACCCCTCTTGACACATCTTATCTGATCCTTGGCTTTTGTGATATGCTGTCCAGTATTGTCTTTTCATATGTGATTGGTATGGTTTGTTTCTCTAACGAAACTGTAAGCTCTTATAAACTGTGAGCTTATAAGTTAAGGTATAGTTAACTTATATACCTTAACTATATAAGTTATAGTATATAAGTTAACTATACCTTAACTTATACTATAGTTAAGGTATAGTTGAGGCCCCTTAACTATACCTCAGATGGAATAGATTTCAGATAAATACTTGTGAGTAAATGAGATAATCCCCTGTAAGGAAGTAATTATAAATTAGAGGACAGCATGCAGATGCACCATAAATACTGTGTCCCCTTGATGTGTACCCCTCTGCACGGGAAAAGAAGTACACAAATCAAAACATCGTACACTACCCTACCTGGAAGGATTTCTGTGCATCTAAAAAGGAGTGCAATACAGCCCAAAAATCTATTCAGCCACTGTGATCTGAGCATGGTGTGTAATCGCATGATGCCAGACAAACACTTCACCTTGCACACAGAGTCTCCAGCACAAGTGTTGGGCACCCAGGGGGCATTAAAGACAAATATATTTGAATGAGTGAACAGAATGCCCCATATCTGAAAAATCGGAAGAGATATTTTATGCTCCTCCTCCTGTTTGGGGTCCTGTGGCGGGGGAGTAGCCTCAGCTGAAACGTGAGTAAGCCTTTCTGAGGTGGCCTGCCATCGTGGGGGAGTTGAAGGGCTGTACTCGGACAAGTTGCACTGTGCAGAAAGTGGAGGTCTAGAGTTCTTTTCTCTAGAACATCACCAAAAATCACCCTTAAATTTGTTAGCAGTTTTATTGAGATATATTCATACACCATACAATCCATCCAAAGTATACAATCAATAGCTGTCAGTATAATCACAGAGTTGTGCATTCATCACCACAATCAATTTAGGAACATTTTCATTACTCCAAAAAGAAAATCCCCATACCCCATAAACCCCCCTATTGTTGGCACTTAGCATTTGTTACAATTGATGAAAGAATATTAAAACATTACTGTTAACTGTGGTCCATAGTCCACATCAGGTGCATTGCCCCTATATCCCACCCTATTGTTGATACCTGGTAATAGGGATGTACTTTTGTTATAGTTCACGAAAGAATATTCTTATATTTGTACTCTTCACCAGTTACCATCCACGCAGGGTTCACTGTGTTAGACAGTTCCGTGCTTTATCCTCTAGTGTTCCTTCTAGTGACATACACGACCCTAAACTTGCCCCTTCCAGCCACAGTCACAAGCACAGTTTAGCACTAATTACACTCACAAGAATGTGCTATGAGCACCTTTAACTTTTTACTTTGGAATTTCTCATAATTTAAAAGATGCTCTTTTGGAGAACTCCCACTTTCACGGACGCATTCATAGTCGTTATTAGGTCAATGGACATTTATTCAGCATCTCCTGTGGGCAGAACAGATAGCATATTGATAAACGTCCCAGCATTAGCTAAAGACTAGAGAAGGAAGAGGTACCTTGTGTAAAATACAAGGTGTCTCTCCTTCTGATTGGTACAAATAGTACCTTGCATTTGCAAGCAACTTGTAATTTTAAGTGCACCATCCCAGCATATGTTTTATCCATCTTCACTCCATGTTCTTTATTGGGCAGAATAAGATCTATTTTCCTCATCTTGTCTGTGAGAAAATTGAGGTGCGCTAGAAACCGAGTCCCACCATTCACCAGGGGAAGAGTGCAGCCAGTCGTTCTTCCTGCCAGCAAGCTTAGACTTCCGGCAGCAGGTTCTTGAACTGGTGTTTCAAAGGAGGGACGACCTCGATGACCTTGAGTGACTTTAACGTTTATGTAAACACAAGAAAAATCAACCTTGCCAAACTTGTGGTGCGCCCACAGATGCTGTAAGCTGAAAAGCTAGCTTTGTGGCATGACTGTGCTTGGAGCTGCATACAGGCAGAGTGAGCGTCTGTCCACGCAGAGCCCGTGGAATCTGACAACCAGCTCTGACACTCGACTTAATGCCAGATGAGCAGGCCCTGAAGTAGTTCAAGGAGTAGCTGCACACTGCACACAGGAGAGGCCAGCACTGAAGAGCCTTTTTCAGTTACTGCACTATTTCTGTTACTGGGTCCTGGCCCCTAGTCTGGATGTCTACCTCTGCAGCAAGGAGAAGGAAGCACACTTCTAAGCAAATCCCTCCCTTTCTCCTTTCCTTTCCATTTGGCTCATCCTTAGTCTTTACCTCTCCTGCTGGTGAAGACAGGGCCAGATACATTCTAATCAGACAAGAGGCAGCGCAGCGTGTGACATCGACCTTGAGCCTGGGAAGTTGCACTCTGCAGAAGCGTCTTGCAGAAAGGATGACTGCAACTCCCACTCCTACTACATGCTGATTGTAATTGCACCTGGAGTCATATTCCAATATAAATGCCTTTCAAATTAGCTTAGCTCTTCTATCCAAGAATTCTGGTAGAACCCAGGAAGAAGAGCCGGCCTGCCTGCCAGCACATTAATCCAAACATTCCAAGGAGTCTAAATAAATCAAGTAACCTCTCATTTGGAACAGGGCTTAATAGACTGAGCTGGTGGCAGGCCACAAGGTTTTGAATTTATTCCACATGCCTAAAATTTGATTATGGTATGTATTTTTGAGCCTCGCCGTTCTTCCTGTCCCCGTGTCTGTATTTAGGCCATCTTCGTGGGGCGTTCTGCACTTCACTTTACTTTGAGGTGACACAGAGTAATTTCAGTGGAAACTCCACAGAGTTTTCTGAAATTGAGCATTGCATTATAGGATGAGATTGAAACCATGTTCATTATTGTTTTGCTTGAAGCTAAATTTGGACAAGAGCAGCTCAGATTAATAAAGATGCTTTGCCTATAAGAATGCTCACATTAACGAATGCTGAACCATTTATCCGATCAGGTTAATCAGGACACAGTTTGGCAAGCCATGTACTTCCCTAGCATTCATAAGTCAGTAGACGTGGGTGTGATTTGGGGAAAGGAAACCTAACCAGCCTTAATTACCTCTGTTACAACTGAGCAGTTCACTGTTTTCAATTATAATTGGGTTTCCAAGGTATAATATGTTTACAGTTCTATGCTCTCTATTTCTCGTTACACATTTATTTTCATTAGAAAAAGTGAAATACATTTGGTACTGATCCTTTTGCCTCCAAATGGGATAAAAAGCATATTTTAATTTTTTATCCACTTCTTTTTTGCTATGAAATATTTCAAACATATTGATAAGAGTAGAGAAAAAAGTAAGCATCTTTATACCCACAAACATAGCAAATCTTAACATTATTTTAAATTTACTTTGGATCATAAAAAACATAAATAAAAAATAATAATAATACAGACCCTGTCACAGATTTCTATGTATCCTCTCTCCTTGTGATAACTACTATTCCAAATATTCCATTATTCCCATGAATGCTTTACATTTTTACTACATACTTATGAATTTGGAAGCAATATATAATACACAGTTGCCAACTTTAAACTCCAGATGAATATAAAATGATATGAATCATCATGTGGCCTGTGTTTTCCTAAGGTTATATTCTTTATGATTATCCATGTTGATACATGTACCTCCAGCTCATGAATTATAACCATTGTATAGTGTTCCGTTATATTTATGTAACTCCAATTATCTATGCACTTTTTGCTTTATACCCATTTCAGATGTTTTTAATTGTCTCATAAGCAAACAATTCTAAGCAGTAGTTTTTTGTTTTTTTTTTAGAGTTGAAAGGAGGGAGGAGAGGAAATCAGGGTCTTACTGCATGGTGTTTACTAGACCAGAGCACATGCCAGCAACATCAGTATTTCAGCATCTACCTTAGGGCTGAAGTTCAGCTTTTAATAACAGTGTTCTACAGTGTTAGTATGCATGTACCCAAAATAAGAAAATACTGTGAGACTAAATATTTAAAACATTTCAATATGAACAGTAATAAATGCAAATTAGGAAATGCTGGAGTGTCCCTCTAGCTGCTCCCGGCTTCACTGCTTCCTTGGCCTTTACTTCCCTCTGCGCAGCATGTCCATGGAATGGCCACGTCTGGTGAGCCTGTAGGGGCTTCAGGATCCTCCCTCCGTGTTTAGATGCCGCTGAGCCTAGTTCCCCATCCTATGGCCTCTGGCAAACAATTCTGCTCTCCCTCCCTGTCTTGCCAAGTATGACTGTCCCCATCTGGGAGGAGAGAAACGTCTCCTTCACTTCTGATCCTTGCTCAGCCATTTCTGGGGGTTAGGGAGGTTGGGATGGGGAAGAGAAAGGAAAATGTTAAGAGGCAAGGATTGTCATGAGTTTAGTGTTAGGGAGCCTGGTGGCGTGTGGCCAGACTGCCACGGAGCAGAGAGGAGGGGACTGGGAGGGAGAGAGGAATGGGAGAAAATCCCGGAGGGGTGCACTAAGCTGCCCAAGTCTAAACATCTGCGTTATACCTACAGAGGTGTGCAGGCCAATATTTTCAGAGGGAAATTAAGTTGGGATTTTTAATTCCTATCATTGGTAAGAGTATTGAAAACTGGTATTATAGTCATTAACAGTATAAACACATTTTCAATTTCACTAGATAGTGCCATCTATTTTTTTCCAAATCAGTTGTATCAATTTACATTCCCACCAGAAGTGTGAGAATTCCCATTCTACCCGTTTAGCTAATGTTTGACTGTATCTGATTTTCTAACTTTTGCCAGTCTGAGAGGTTCAATACTGTATTTCATTGTTGTTTAAAGTTGAATTTCCTTGATAATTAGTAGAGTATTGAGTACCTGTCCAGTGTATTTTTTACAATTTTTAAAATGAGTTCTATTACAAAAGTAATACAGTTTTATAGAATCATATTGAAATGCTAGAGAACAAAAGAAGAAAATTTAAATTGACCCATAACATACCACATAAGGATACCTATTATTATTTTTTAAAGACAGCTTTATTGAGGTATAATTCACACACATTGGACATATATAAAGTGTTCGATTTGATAAGTTTTGACACAGGCATACACCAGTTGCTTATCACCCTAATCAAGATAGATCATCAACTTATTTATGACACACACACCCCCCAAATTTGCAGCTACCCCTTATCATTTTGTTCTCTTTCCCTGCTGCTGCCCTTTCTTCTCCCAGATCCCATCTCCTGGCGAGCATTCTGTCACTACACATACATATCCTTTTGCATTTCCTGGAATTGTATGTAAATGGAACCATCCTGGATGTACTTCTTTTTGTCTGACTTCTTTCTCTATGTGTATTTATTTTGAGATTGCTCCAGATTGTGAGCATGGATCAATGGGTCATTCCTTTTGATTGCTGAGCAGCGTTCCAGTACATCGCTATACCACAGTATGTTGACAGACATGGGTGTTTTTTCCAGTTATCTTATTGGTTGACCACTTAACCTTTTCTAGAGGACGATATATATAAGTCTATGAATGTTCTCATACACAAAACATTGAGCTTGAAATTAGCCCTGTTACTAATGAGTGCCTAGGACAGTGCACATAGAGATGCTCAGGAGATGTATCTTGAAAGAGCTAGATATCTGTTGGCAAAGTCTAAAATCTAACTAGGACAACAAAGCCAGAAAATCTAAGAAATCAAAGGGCATGGAGCAGTTGAACTCACCTGCAATCAGTATTATTCTTCTTTTTCCCAAATGTCAGGAGATCCCCATCTGCTTACTTGGAATTCTTTCCCTTGCTTCAAAGTAGCATACCCTAAGCCATATTACTCACCTTTCACTGAGAACAGCCTCCCTACTCTGCTTGTCTTTTGTTCACCCCTTCTCCCAACCAGCTGAGCTTAGAATTCTCTGACATTTCTTCTGTTCACAATTAATTGGTTTGCAAGTACTGGTAACTCATCATCCTGCATAGCTGTCCATCATTGCCCCGATTACTGCCAAATGTAGTTTCTCCCCCAGCACTCCAAAATTGCCTACCTTGCCTCCCTGACTGCAGCTTTCCTGTCTCTAATGCAGCCTCCCCATGCTCATCACCTGCTTTCCTAAAACGTTATTTTAACCATGTCACTAAGTTGCTTCCGACTCTCCGTTTGCTCCCCAGTGCCCGCAGACTATAAAGTTCAAACTCCTCAGCATGGAACTGAAGGGTCTCTGGGTGTTTAGCCACCTACTTGCTGACCACTGTGAGGCTGAAGTATTTAACTGCTTGCAGGTACTGAACACACTGCTCTTTCACACCTCCCTGCCTTTGAAGAAACATGGCTTTCCAGTTTCTGCAGTCCAAAGATGGTGATCTTTGGCCTGAGTGAAAACCTCCGAGCTCAGTTTTGAAGCCTAATTGTATCTCTGCATGCACGTGTTCATGCATTAACACAAAAGCCGACAAAGTCCATCCCTTCTCATTGATGCTTCCAGTGTCCATACAGCATCCGGGACTGTTCCTCAGGAGACTGCCACCTTGAGGATGGAGGCCATGGCTTTCTTACCTTTGAATTTAGAAATGAGTCCAATGCCAGTAACCTAATAGTCCTTAGTAGGTATGTTTCGGGTAAATGAATAAATGAATGTGTAATTTAAACATCTGCTCACCAAGTTATCTTAATTTCCTGCCAAAATATGTTCAGCTCTTTGACTTGTTCTCAATCCTGTCATCACCAACTCGGTCAAAAGGCATTTAACTTCCTGCCTGAATTCTTGCATCAGCTTCCTAACTATTAACCTACGTCAATAAATCCTCCTTCTGAAACCATCCTAGTGCAGATTGGCCCAGCTGAGCTCACACAGCTGTGCCTTTCATTTTACTTCCCTATCAAACTTCCCTGACTCCCTGGCTCTCAAAACCTCTCTCTACTCTAGTCATCAAATTGTCTCTGTTTTTCCAGCACATGTTCTCTGTTTCAGGTAGCCCATTTTTCCTACATTCTTATGCCAATCTATGTCCATTCCAGATTTTCTTTCAATGCTCAGGTTTATCCCCTCGCCTGAAGGTCCTGTCCTCTCTCCTCCATCTGTCTGAATTCTTCTAATAGCGTATATCTTGCGGAAGTCGCACTTGTGTGACTGAGTGGCATCTCCTATGGACTTCTTTGGTATTTGTGATCTATAGCACCCAGATTTTAACTGCAGTTTAGATAGTATTATAAATAGTCAAAATAAGCCATTAAAATTTTTCAAAGTGAATAGCCTCTGTATATTCTTCTCCCCCATCCCACAATAGAATATTTGCTCCATAGAGGCAGATAATTTTTGTCTCTCTTATTTATCAAGGAAAACCAAGCACCAAGGCACCCAAATATTTGTTAAATAAATAAGTCCGTGAAATTGCTTATTTATATGGTGAAGCTCAAATAGCATTTCTTTCTTCAGAAACAAACTTAGAAGGAAATATGAGCAAATTTGAGTAAATTTCTGAACTTTAAGCTATGTGCTACTTTAGAAGTGATTTCATAAGCATAATTGCAAGTCCAGTAAATCATTATATTCATATATAAATATAAAATATTAAATATAATATAATATAATATAATATTTATATTATATTAAATATAATATTCATTATATTTAAATGGTAAATTTTAGAGTAGCTTCTGAAAAGTAGTGATGTCCATACCTAACAGTGTCAATTAGTTCGTAATGTGTTTTCGGGAATTTTTTATGCATTGATATATATTGGAATTAACTCCAGATAGTTCTAGTACATGCCTGGATAGATGAAGTAAAAAACAATATGAGTATATTGTAGCTCAGAGTAAAAACAGATACATGTTCTTGGATTCAGAGTAGTATGATGGTCTGTACACAGTTTGTCAGGGTTAAGGCTATTTACCAACTCTTTCCTAAAATTCTGTGATTTTCAAAGGAAAAAATATATATGTCTCCCTCTTTTTGAAGCCCTTATCCCAGAATCTGACCTATAGCTGAGATTTGTTAAATATTTGAACTGAAGCCACTGGAGAAATTTTTTTTTATTTATTTAAGAAGGGGAGTGACATAGTTATAGCTGAATTTGAAATCAGTAATTATGATGATTGTCTGGAGGATGATTCAGAGAGAAGGTGGAATAGGAAAACCAGAGCTCTTTGTTCATTAGGGTATGGTTATAGACCTTCTGTTTCTTGGTACGTGCTTAAGAGTGAGTGAACAACTAAGATTCTCTCTACCAGGTTTAGCCTGTTACAAAAGTTTAGGTCAAAATGATGAAGATCTAATTTAGGAAGTGATTAGGATGAAAAGGAGGAGATGTTTTCGAATCTATTTAGGAAGAACCACTAACAGGATTAGGTGACCCATTTTGCCCAGGGTTCTGATGTGAGTGTCTGATTGAATAGCACAGTTAGAAACAGGCATATGAGCAGGTGGGCCAGGAGGGATGATGAGTTTAGCTGTGGACATATGTTGGAAGAGTTGGTGAACAATCCTTGTGGGGATGCCCAGTTTAAAACTGTAGATAAGATCTGGTGCTCAGGAGAGAGATGAGGGCTGGAGAGGGATGGGATTGGGATTCATCAACAAAAAACTTCTGTTGAAGACATAAATACGTGTGGAATCTTGGAGGGCTGAAGCTGCAAGATTATGTGACATCAAAAGGTTAAGAATGCAAGAGTGATCCACAAAGAAGACTGAAATTTAGTGGCCAGATTTGATGTCAAGAAACCAGGAAAGAATAGTTGTATCAGTTAAAATGGTTTCATATGCAAGTCATAGAGAACCTGACTCACCTAGTTTTGAACAATAAAGTAATTTATTGGTTCACATAGCTGGAATTCCACGTGGCCTTGGGAGTGGTTGATTCAGAAAGCTCAGTAACTTTGTCAAGAAACCGGTTTCCTTCCTCTCCTTTTGCTCTGCCGTCTAGTTTTGGATTTGCCCTAACTTGGTTCCTCTTCTGGGGATGGAATGATGGGTAGAGACACCAGGACTGCGTGTTTCCAGCACAATGGGAGGCCTGGATCTGGAAGCTCTCCTGGAAGATGAAGAACTTAACCTCATCTCCAGCAAAGTATTCCTCCTGTCCTGTCGGCCCAAATTTGGTTACCTAATGGTTCCTGAAACCATCATTAACTTGGAAGAGGAATGAGCTCCTGGGACCTAATGGAGATTTAGCTTTCCCTGAGGTGCTGAGCTTTTCTGAAGAAAGATGAATACAAGAAGAGAAAAAATTATTTTAAGGAAAAAGAAATAGAAAATGGATAAAGCACAACCAGTCACAAGGACTATTTCTCTTTTTTAAAGAATATCCAGTATTTATTAAATTACAAGTTCACAGGCACAGCTTGAGCAAGGCTTTTAAAAAAAAACCTTCTGGAGTTATACAAGCATCTAAATCCAAAAGCACTCACAAACACTGAACTAGTATTGGCATATTAGGAAGCATCAGAGGAAACATTGCTAGTGGAACCGCAGGCCTGGTCAAAAATAAATGCTTTGTATTAGTTAGTAAATTAAAAGGACAATTCTACCCCCTGACAGAAGCATTAGGTCAGCCTGGGAGGAAGAAAGTTTAGAGAAGTTTTCAACATTGTCAAATGCCAAAGAGAGCTCAAAGCAATAATTCAACAACAACAACAACAAAGCACCACCCACCCATCAGTTATTGGAAAAGGTGACCCTAGAGAGACTGCGTGGATTGTGGCTGAAGTGCTTAGAGGGTGACAGTGAGGCGAGGAGAGGAGAGCAATCACTGACTCCAGTTTTAAGGTTCTGAGTTTTGAAAGGAAGACTAAAGACAATATAGCAGCTAGAGGGGAAAAATAGTGAGGGGAAGGTTTTATGTTTGTTGGTTTTTTCCCCCAATCTTCAATTAAATGTTCCAAAGTCGAGCAAGGGCCACCTGTGGAAGAATCATTCACTGGCCCCTGAAAATCAGGTTCTTATGAAGACTTTCCAGTGGCTGGTTGTCAGACTTAGCCTGTCAAACCCTCTTTGAGTTCTTACCTATTCAAGGTAAGAGGAAAAGAAAAACTTTTTTTTTTTTTGGTAGAAATCAGAAATATTTTGAATAAGAGAAAAATATATTTTAGATTTTTTGTTAAAAACCTGTACTGTGGGAATGAGACATAACACATAACTTTCCATTTTAACCATCTTTTAAGAGTATAATTCAGTGGCATTAATTACATTCACAATGTTGGGCAGCAACCACCATCACTCTTACAAACTTTTTCATCTCCTCCAACAGAAACATTGCACCCATTAAACAATAACTCCCCATCCCTCCCTTTAAAAAAAAAAAAAAGTGTGTGTGTTTG
Source organism: Cabassous unicinctus (assembly GCA_029593785.1). NCBI lineage: Eukaryota > Metazoa > Chordata > Mammalia > Cingulata > Chlamyphoridae > Cabassous > Cabassous unicinctus. Next base: position 6,959 of record JAQZBX010017910.1, on the reverse strand, counting down.
TGTTGTTTTAGGATAAAATTCAAATGTTATACTCAATTCAGCTTTCAATAAATTGGGGCCTGAAAATAGACTATTTTTATCCCTTGTTACTTGGCTTTAGGCTGAAATTCATATCGCACAGAGAATGTAAGAGAAGCTTTAACTTCAGCTAAAATTGTGTTTTAAATTAAAATTACAGAAAGTACAGTGCCTAGTGTATGGTAGGTACTCAATAAATAAATTTAAACACTATTTAATCTTCATATTTAAGAATAAAAAATATTAGACGGTGTCAACAGAACTATAAAATTCCTTATAATGGAACCATATATTTTACTATTCAGAGAATTGATCCTAAAACACAGTAAAAGTGTGCCATAAGAAAAACTAGTAATACTGAGAAGTGCAATGAAGTCTGGGTAACTAGGAATAAGTAGGTAGCTCAGTTGAAATTTATTCAAATGTTCAACAAATATTAACTGAGCACTTCCTGTGTGCCAGGCTCTAGGCACTATAGATACAAAAATGAACAAGAACTCCCTGCTCTTATGGAGCATACATGCAAGAGGAAATTTTTTTTTTTTTTTTAGGAGGTACCGGGGATTGTACCTGGGACCTCATACATGTGAAGCAGGTGCTCAACCACTGAGCTGCACCTGCTCCAAGAGGAAATTAATATTCACTCTGTCAGAGGAGATAACTGCCTTGAAGAATAAAAGCAGCCTAATGGGTTAGTAGGCAATTATGGGGTGGGGACGGGGGTTGCTGTTTTAAATTAGGGTAAGGAAGCTCTCTCTGAAGGGGGATGTCTGAGCAGAGAAGCAAGACAAGGAGGGTGTCTGCTTTCCAGGGTCTGTGAACTTCAAGCGCCCAGGCCCTCATCTTGTTGCTGGGAGCTTTTTTGCTAGTTTGAAGAGCAGGGGGGCTTTGGGAGGACCGAGGGGATTGGGGCTCTGTGAGTGAGGGGTCACCCTTTAGCAGATGAGGCCAGAGAGGTGGGGCCTCAGTGCACCTTGGAAGGAAGTAAGGCCATGGAGGTCATGTGAGGAACTGGGGAATTTCTCTAAGAGGGATTGGGAAGGCATTCAAGCTTTTCGAGCAGAGGACCAGCTTGATGCATGTTGGCTATTGGAAAGCTCTAGTAGCTGTAGGGAGAGCAGGATTTTTTAGGGCAAGGCAAGTGTGAAACTGGGAGATAATGTTGAAACAAAAGCAACTTTTGTTGTTGTTGTTTTGTTTATTTTTTTGTTTTTGCACACTGGTTCATTTTTTTATTCTTTTAGGGATTATCTTAAAAGTTAAAGCATGTTTCCTTAACTTACCAACTTTAATTTCTATCAATACTTTTACCCTTCTTCAGAAAATACAAGGATAATAGACTGCTTTATACCTTCTTACAACTTATATGCTATTGATTTCAAACATTTGTGATTTCAAATATTTACACTTATATATATACAAATCCCCGATTACGATGTTTTCAAGAGTCAATATGCACACAGGTTTATTCTAATTATTCTAATATCAATTCTTTGCTTTTCATTCATTCTCCTTGGGACCATTATTTTCTTCCTCAAGTATATTTTTTATTGAATTTCCTTAGTGTGGGCCTGTAGGTGGTAAACTCCGTTAGTTTTTGTCTAAAAATGTTTTCATGTTGCCTAAAAATGTTTTTTTTTTTACTTTTAAAATTTTATTTTATTGAAGTATATAATTCATACATGTACATACATAAACAAAAAGTGTATAGTAAAAGTTGTGAACTTACAAAATAAACAAAAAGCAACTTTTTTTCCTTTTAAATATAAAATAAAATCAAGCTACCCACCCAGGAAGTTTGTCCAAGTAATAATCTTGACAGCTCTACTAAATGGATAATATTGGTTTGGAATTAGCACAGTAACTGTTCGTGTAGAGATAATCCAGTTGACACTGGTGAACTATTCTTCATGCAGTCTTTCATATTTGGTGACCCTTGCTTGGAGCAGGTGGACTATGAACCACACTTCCCCCTTCAGCCCAATAAATTACTACAAATTATTGTGATCAGTGCCCTTAAAACTAATGACGTCATGGCATTTCAATTGTAAAGAAAGAACTACACCGTAGGTATTTTTGTCAAGCTTTTTAAGAACTGTGCTTTGAGTTTAGAACATCGTGTGCCCCCTTAGATGGTAATGCTCAGCCCACATCTAAATTTATGCATTGTTTAAAAACCTTTTTGGCAGTGAGACTCATGGGACAGTGATCCCAGAGTTCCCCAGCCTACATTTTATAGGCTAAGCAGCAATTATTTCAGAATTAGAGCCTGCCATCTGTATTTTCCGGACAGAAGTTACAGAATGTTGCTTCCGGTTCAACAAACCTATAACTTTATTTTTGGCAAACAAATGAAAAATAAAGTTTGCACGTGAGCCTAACACAATATTCAGATTGTTATATAATTTCCTCCAAGACTTCTCTACTGAGTGCCTACCATGTGCATTTTCCACATCCCCAACTTTTGCAACCCCCTCAATCATTTCCTGAGAGACCTTAACAAACACCAAAGCATTAAATTCTCTGCAGGACTTGGTGCCTCCTACCTGGGAAAAAGGCAGCCCTGTAATTGAATCCCAGCATACGCAATGCCTTCCCTCCTCCTGCCCTTCTGGAGCTACAGCAAATTAAAAGGTCTCTAAGGCTCAGCCTGCCTCCCAGCTGCCAGCCCCTGTAGACACCAGGGAGCCAGAAAGGACCAGGCAGAGCAGTGTTGAGTTGCACGAAACACACAGCTCCAGGAGATGGGCCGCAGCTTCCCAATTGAATATTTATATCAGCCCCACTTCTCATCTTGCTCTTTGGCACGGATCTGAGTGCTGAGCTCCTGCTGATTTCAAGGGTGCTACATTGTGTCTGGACCTGCTCTGTGAAGTCTTCTGCCAGATGAGAAATGGCTCCAGGTTCCTGTTGCTAGAATGGCTGATTGGCTGACTTTTGTTCGTGGAGACTATCATGTTTAATGTCGTAAGGATGGAGCAGTAGGGGACTTCCCTGACCTTTCCTGGCCTTGCTGTTGCCAACGGCCTCAACCACAGCTTCTCTCAGAAGAGAACCTTAATTGCTTGTGTTAAGGTCCTTACAGTGCTCTGTTTGTATGTTGCTGCATCTTCTCCATCTTCTTCTCAGAGGTTTTATTTTGTTTGCTTAGGCCAGGCAGTTACCACAGGCTGTCTCATCACATTTCACAGACTGATCGGGCAAGGCAGGTGCAGACTTCCTTGCTCTTAAAGTGAATGGGTTGAGTAACCTCAGAGAGAGACAGAATGTCTCTGTCTATGGATGAGTCGCAGGGTTATTTCTTGAACTCTGTAAACCTGAGAAGGTATTTGGAAAGCTAAGTTCACACACACCCATTAACTTTTTCTACCTAGCAGACCATCGACTTAAATTCATATTCCTGACTCCCAGTCCATGTTGTTATCTAATAAAGCACACTCCTTATGCATGTTTAATCATCCAATTTGCTTAGGAGAACTAATTTTTTACATAAACAGCAGTCTTGTTCATTGAACTTCTTGTGAATTATTGACTCTAAAATGAAATTCTTAGATAATTGAATATGAATAATTATAGAGGGAGCCATGCTCTCCAGAAGCCAGCATAGGCTCTTGAGCTGGAGGTATACCAAAACTACCTCATAATCTTTTAGACAGCAAGACCACAGGAGAGGAGCAAAGGCATGCATTGCACTTAGGACGTGTGGAATTCAGTGAGGTATGTGTCAAAATCTCTTGGTATATGTATAAGGAAAAGATAAAATGTAGATGGAATGATAATACTTTTAGCTCAATAACTATCTCCAAGGAGTTGATAAAAAATCTGGAAGTATGCAGTTCCCTCTTTAAGACCTGTGTTTGGCATTTGCTTGTTCAATATGTTTTGTGGTGATTTTGCATTGAAGCATGCTAGGAACATTTATGGGCAGCACGGCACAGGGAAAGACAGTACATTGGACAGCAGTTTCAGCCTGTCCTGTTGGATCCTGATTCTGATTCACTTGGATTCCAAACACCACCTGCATGTGGCGGGAGGAAACAGGGCTGTCAAGCACCACATGAGACGAAGACTTAAGGGTTTTGTCGGCCAGGATTTCCGCGTGCGTCAGTGCTGTAAAGTGTCTGGTGGCCAAGCTGATGTGCTCTTCAGGCTGCACTGACGGGCCCAGGGTGAGAGCTGAGTATACCCCCTATATCGTACCAGCAGCTGCAAGATCGTGAGTCCCATGGTTTCGGAAGAATCCTGAAATTCCCTCAGAAGAGAACACAAGGAAGGTAAAGGAGTTTGAAGCAATGGCCTGGGTGGACGGATGTCCAAATCCAGAGGAGATGTCTCTGGGTCATGACAGCTCCCTGTGATGTTTGAAAGGCTACTCTGTGAAAGGAGGTTTAGACTTGACCTGTGTCAACAGGTGAATTTTCTTCTGGTATCAGAGTTCCTGGAGAATGATGTATAAAGAACTTTCTAATAGTAATTTTCAGGGAAACTGTGTATACAGAACTTTCTAAAGGGAAGAGTGATCTGAAAATGGAATGGGCTACCTCTTCAGAAAATAATTTTCTTGATACTAGAAGTTTAGAAGTTTCAAACAGGCAAACCAGGCATTTGTTGACAGTTTTGTGGAGGTGATTGTGATAATTGTTAACAATAAGCACTTATTTATATGCATACTGTATGCAATTTCTGTGATCTTACTTAATCCTCACAGTAGCCCTGCCATGGATATTATTACTCTCTCCACTTTTGAGCCCAAGGTCCCAGGATTGGTAAGTGGCAGAGGTGGAGATGAAAAGCTGGGTCTGAATCTAGAGCACATTCTCATTGTACTGTACTCACAGCCTCAAGCATAATATGGTATGTTCCATTTGAAGACATTTAACATTCTTTCAGAGCCAAAAATTCTATTATTTTAGTAGAGAACCATTTTTATTTTGATATTATGCCAATGCTTTGTTGATTTTAGTTTGATTTAAAGACTGGCAGTCAAAAAATCCTCATTAGTTCATCCAATATATTGCCATCCTTACTGGTAGGGTGTTTTATTTTTGTCCTTAGAAAAAGGGTTAATGTATTTCATGATATAATCAATGGCATTAAATACTTTAATTTTGGCCTTGTTGATTTACCCCACTATTTGATAGATAGAGCAAAATCATTATTTCCTGCTCTATTAACCATCATTTGTAACTGTTGTGAGAGAACCTTGAATCCAGTACCATTCAAACAATGCTTGAAAAATCCGTTGGATTTTTGTTTACTTCTTTGTTTTCCAGTGAAGGGGGGCTTTTGAAAACCCAAAATTTAGAGAAATGTTACTGTTATTTAAAAATATTTACTCACATTTCTCACAAAATACAAATAAACGTGTTTTATGTGAATAATTTGTTAGAGTCAGAGGTGAAGAAAGGGTTAGAGTTGGAGATATCAGGTTTAGAGGTGGAAGCCCTGGGAAAGCAGAGCCCTGCAAGTGTCCAAAGAACACTGTGTCCATGGCTCTACTTGCTGTTACTCCAGGGCGCGAGGCCACCCTGGCAGGCGGGTCACTTGCACTGCAAGTGCTTGCATGCTGGCCACAGGGACAGATGTGAGATTTCTGGCATATTGGAAGAGCCCCTCCCCTTCTTCATGCATGATCCACTCCCATGATCCTTTTTGTTAGGGGAGCTTCCTCCTTATATGGTTCCTTTTCCCATAGCTGAGCTCAGTTCCACCCTCATGTAGTGAAATGGGCTCGTGAGTACTGCTCCCAGGCCTGTGAGTCCACCTGATCTGGTGATTCAGTCATGGTGCAGTGGAAAGGACTCTCATCTCCCAACCTGGCTGGCGGAGGAGGAGCTGGCTCAGGTCTGCAGCTGTCACAGGGCTTTCTTGGATCCTAATCTGGAACATGTTGGGTTGAGACGACTGGGCATTGCTGCTGATGTTCTCAAAGGCCTGTACATTTCCCAGAGGACTGGGAACTGGGGCTCAGTAGTGACGTGCCCCAGCATCTTCCATTAGAACTTCAACCAAAATATATTGACTGAGTCACTTTCTTTTTTGTTTTTTTCTTCCATAATTGCTTTTTGAACCCACCCAGACCATCCTTGTCTCACACACTTGCACCTCATTCAGGAGCTAGAGCACTGCACTTGTAGCTATGAGAACACACACACATTTGAAATAGAAACCTAATCCTGTTCTCCCTGCACCTGTCCCCTGGCTGCACCACTGGCTTGCAAGCTCTTTGAAGATCCTTGAAGTTCCCAGAACTGTATCCCTAGAACATGGTAGATGCTCAGGCAGTATTTGCTGAACTAAACTAAATTGAGCTCCAGGTAACTCAAATCACTTCATCTGCATGTTTTCTTTGTTCCTATTTTATTATTCATTCATTAACACCTACGCAGTACTGCCCACTCTTCTAGGCATGAGGAAAAGAGCAATGGACAAACAGAATAGAATCCCTGCCCTTCAATAGGTAGAAGCTGAAGTTGTTATTCCTACTTTCAGTTAAGGAGAATTGAGGTTTATAACATGTAGGAAAGAAAATTAAGAGCAAAGCAGTACTCAGTCTAAAGGTCAAAATGCAAATTTTCGACTTCCGGGAAGATGGCTGACTAGTAACACACAGGAATCTCTTCTCCAGAAAAATAGCTAGAGAACAGGCTGAAACAGACCCAAAATAGATATTCTAGGGTTTAGGACAGCAGGGGAAGACTGCATACCACCGAGAGGAGAGAGGGACAAAAGAGAGAAATTACGACGACAGAACCAGAACTGTGAGTTTTTAATCAGCAGCGGCGGCTGCTGCCGGCACCCTCCCCCACACTCTTTAGAATTCTCGGGCCTCTGGGCCTGCGACTACAGACAAAGGGGGCTCCAGGGATCTACCACTCCCGGAAAGGGGAGAGAGAGGGACACAGCCTTAGGCTGACTCAGGTTCTGACGTGCAAATTTGG
>JAQZBX010017909.1:15523-35211 GCA_029593785.1 Cabassous unicinctus | reverse complement strand
AGGAATCAAAAGATGTGAGAAAGGAAGAAGGATAATAGTAATATTGAAAAAAGTTAGAAAAGGGACCATATAAGACTTATTAAAAGGAATATTTAACTCATGTAGGCAGTGTAGAGTAATAGGAAAAAAAGTGGAGTACCTACAATGGACTGGGAAACGAAATAGAGGAAAATATATGTAATGATTTTGAAGGCTAGAATGATGAGGAGGGAGAGAAAGAGTAAAGAAAGGGCTGAAAGGAAAAAGTTAATATTAATAAAAAACAAAGAAAACAAAATAGATAGAATAGAAATTGACATCCTTGAAGTTGTGGCTAATGAAAAAATGTGGAATGTAATAACCACAACAGAAAGCAGAAGGCAGAAAGATATAGGAAGTAAAAGAGATAGCTTTGGGAGATAAAATCAATACAGACAGAAAATGGGAAATCACTGAAGAGGAAGCACAGCAAAGAAGAGACAAGCTAGCATCACCCAATTTAAAATAAAATGTAAAAATAGAAAGAAAGAAAGAAGGAAGGAAAGAAAGAAAGAAAGAAAGAAAGAAAGAAAGAAAGAAAGAAAGAAAGAAAGAAAGAAAGAAAGAAAGAAAGAAGGGGGAGAGGAAAGAGGAAAGAAAACAAGAGACAACAAATAAGCAAAGAAAAAGCAAACAACCGCACAAGCAAGCAGTCAAACAAAGCTAAGGAAGAACAGTGTTCCTCCTTGGGCCCTTGTGGAACCTCTCAGCCTGCTTGTGTTCATCAATCAATTGCCCTGCAAGGTTCTATCTGCAGGTTTTGAGGCAGATTTTAGCTATTAAAATAAATTTAAAAAGAAAAGTTCTTTTTTCATTTTTTAAAGTGACTGTCTTATTTCTTTTGGCAAAATAAGGGAACTAAAATACGTCTTCTTCTACACCAACCCCTTCACTGAGGGGACCCTAACTAGGCTGGTGGAAGCTAATCAAACACTTCCCATTTCCTGGCCTCCCCAGGGGAGCTGAAGCTCTGATTCTAGTCAGTGCAGAATGATAAAATTGGCTGACTCCACCCCCTCTGGAGCCAAGCCTGAGTATCACTGGGTTATTGGCTAAATCAGACTTCCTCAATAGATTCACCTCTCCCCTCAGCCTGGCACTGCTTCAAGCCAGCTTATCTGCTCCCCAAAGCTATGATGGGGTCCAGGCAGCCAAATCCACAGAAAGCAAACCTCTCTCCAGCTTCTGTCAGATCCCTCCCACTCTAGGAGAATGCTCCCTCTCACTGGATTGCTGGCAGGGGTTGGGGCACATCCCTGGGCACTTAGGTAAATCAACCTTCCTTAGCCGATTCGCCACTCCCCTCAGCCTGGTCCTGCTTCAAGCCAGGTATTTTGTTCCCCAAAGCTGCAAGGGGTTCCAGGCAGCATAATCCACAGAAGGGAAAGCCCTCTTGACCCTCCATCAGAATCTTCCCACTCTTGGAGAATGCTCCCTCTCACTGGGTTGCCGGCGGGAGTCGTGCAACCTTTTTCAAGGTCAAACCAACCTTATTCCCTGAGGGTGGGGCTCAGCTGTCTGTGTTTATCACCACAAGCAGGGGGCAAACTCACGAATCTTTCCCGAGTAATTTTCGCCATCCAGCCCCCTCCAGAGCGATGTCCCTAAGGTTCTCACTCCATGCGCCCCCAGCACAGATCCCTGGGCAGGACCCTGTCCCCAATCAGCCGTCCTCAGAGAGCGAGTCAGCGAGTGCCCTCCTTAACTGATGCCATCTTCCTGGTCCTGAATTTTTCTTTTGGTCTGTTTATGTGGTGTATTACATTGATTGATTTTCTTATGTTGAAGCATCTTTGCATACCCAGGATGAAACCCACTTTGCCATGGTGTATAATTCATTTGATTTGTTGTTCAATATGATTAGCAAGTATTTTGTTGAGGATTTTAGCACCTATGTTCATCAGAGAGCTTGGTCTGTAATTTTCCTTTCTTGTGGCATCTTTGTTTGGCTTTAGTATTAGGAAAATGTGGGCATCAAAGAATAAGTTAGACATTATTCCTTCTACTTTTCTTTGAAAGAAATTAATCAGGATTGGTGTTAGTTCTTTCTGGAATGTTTGGTAAAATTCACCTTTGAAGCTATCTGGTCCTGGGCTCTTCTTAGTTGGGAGGTTTTTGATGACTGATTCTATCTCTTTACTTGTGATTCGTCTGTTGAGTTCATCAGTTTATTCTTTCATCAATGTAGGCAGCTTGTGCATTTCTAGGAATCTGTCCATTTTCTCTAAATTATCCTTCTTGTTGGCATATAATTTTTCAAAGTATCCTTTTATGATACTCTTTATTTCTGTGGGGTCAGTGGTGATATCCCCTTCCTCATTTCTTATTTTGTGTATTTGTGTCTTCTCCTTTTTTTTTTTGTTTGTTTGTCTAGCTAAGAATTTGTCAATTTTCTTGATCTTCTCAAAGAACCATCTTTTGATTTTCTCTGTTTTCTAGTGCTTTCTTATTTTCTTTTTCATTTAATTCTACTCTAATCTTTGTTATTTCCTTCTTTCTACTTCCTTTTGGTTGGTTTGTTTTTCTTTTTCTAATTCCTGCAGGTGTGCAGTTAGGTCATCGGCTTTTAGCTCTTTCTTCTCTTTTGATATATGCATTTGTGGCTATGAATTTCCCTCTCAGTACTGCTTTTGCTGCATCCCATAGATTTTGATATGTTGTGTTGTCATTTTCATTAATTTTAAAGTAGTTATTGATTTCTTTGAAATTTCTTCCTTGACCCACTCTTTGTCTAAAAGTGTGTTGTTCAACTTCCATATCTTTGTGACTAATATGTTTCTCTGGCCATTACTGATTTCCCACTTCACAAAATTGTGGTCAGAGAAATTACTCTGTATAATTTCAATCTTTCTGAGTTATTGACAATTTTTCTGTGGCCTAGCATATGGTCTATCTTGGAGAATGATCCATGTGCACTCAAGAAGAATTTGTATCCTGCTGTATTTGGGTGTAGTGTTCTTTTTATACCTATTAGATCCAGATCCTCTAATGTATTATTCAGAGTCTGTGTTTCTTTATCGATTCTGTCGAGATGTTCTGTATAATGGTGGTAATGGTGTATTAAAGTCCCCCACTGTAATTGTAGAGGCATCTATTTCTCCACTTAGTTTCTCCAGTATTTGCTTAATGTATTTCGAGGCACCCTGCTTAGGTGCATAAATGTTTATGATTGTTCTTTCTTCTTGAAAGATTACCCTTTTTGTTAATATATAGTGCCTGTCTTTGTCTCTTACAATAGTTTTGCCCTTAAGATCTGTTTTGTCTGATATTAGTATAGCTACTTCAGCTTTTGTTTGCTTGGAAAATTGTTTTCCAGCCATTCAGTTTCAGCCTCCTTGAGTCCCTGGGGCTAAGGTGGGTTTCTTGTAGACAACATATACATGGGTCTTATTTCCCTATGCAGTCTGCCAATCTGTGTCTCTTGACTGGTGAGTTTAATCTATTAACATTCAGTGTTGTAACTATCAAGAAATTACTTACATTAGCCATATTTTGTTTGGATTCATGTATGTCATATGTTGTATTTATTTCCCTTTTTCTTTTTAGTTGTTCTTACACTCTCCTCCAACTCTCTCTCTCCTGTTTTTTCCTTTCAACCTGCAGAACTCCTTTTAGTATTTCTTGAAGGGCAGGTTTTTTATTGGCATACTCTCTCAGTTTTGGTTTATCTGTAAATATTTTGAACTCTCCATCATTTTTGAATGCCAGCTTTCTTGGATAGAGAATTCTTTGCTGGAAGTTTTTTGTTTTTCTTTATTACCTTGACTATGTCATACCACTGTCTTCTCACCTTCATGGTTTCAGATGAGAAATTAACACTTAATCTTGTTGAGCTTCCCTTGTATGTGATGGTTATTTTTTCTCTTGCTACCTTGAATATTTTCTCTTTGTCTTGAGCATTGGACATTTTGACATATATATGTCTTGGAGTAGGCCTGTTGGGATTTAAACTGTTTGGGGTGTGCTGTGATTCCTAGGCATGTACATCCTTCTCCTTCTATAGGTTTGGGAAATTTTCAGCCATTATTTCCTTCAACATTCCTTCTGTTCCATTTCCCTTATCTTCTCCATCTAGAATGCCTACAATGTGTATGTTTGTGTGTTTTGTGTTGTCGTTCAAATCCCTAAGTCCCTGCTGTTTGTTTTTCTTTTTCCATCTTTTTATCTGTCTGTTCTACTATCTGTTTGATTTCAGATGTACTGTCTTTCACATCGCTAATTCTTTCTTCTGCCTGTTCAAATCTGCTGTTATGTGCTTCCAGTGTGTTTTTTATTTCTTGGATTGTGCCATTCATCCCCATCATATCCATTATCTTTTTTTGTACATTTACAATTTCTTCAGTATGTTTTCCCAGTGTCTTCTTAATATCCTTTATCTCTTCCTTCACTTCATTAAGTTGGTCCATGATGTTTTTTGGACATCTTTGATTAGTTTTTCGATGTTCTGCTTCTCTTTCTGGGTTTTAGTTTGTTCATTGGACTGGGCCATGTATTCTTGTTTCTCAGTATGGTTTGTAAGTTTTTGTTGCCCTCTGATCATCTTTTTATCGTGATGGGTTTGTTCACTTGATTATCTTCTCTCTCTACTCTAGTTTCATTTAGCTCCTGGTTGTGTGTGTGTGTTGTTTTCTCTTTGACACTTTGTTTCTCTTTTTCTATTTCCTTGCTGTTTTTTATGTCCCAGTTTTATCTTTAGCTATCTACCTCCATTTCCAGCTCCCTCTAGATTGATGCCCCAAAGGCTCCACTCTATGGGCTTCCAGGACAGCTCACTTGGACAGATTGTGAGCACCCACTTCAACCAACAGCATCTTGTTCTGTCTTGAAAACCTTAATATAAATTAAAATAATACCAATCACTTGAAGGGAAAATATGTATAATAACCATTACTTAAGTTTAAATAAAAATAATCAAACAGGAAAATGAAGAAAACATACTTTCTTAACCATACTTTGAATAGAAGAGAAACTTAAAACTGCAAGTCCAGATTGTGTAGAGGCATTTTAAAAAGGAAATATTAGTAAGTTGCCTGAATAACATTTACGGTATGTCAAAAATTTTGAATTGATAATCATTCATAGCTTTGCAACTTTTATCTATTAAGGCTATTAAAACAAATGAACCAATAATTTAATTCAAAAATTACATCATTTTAAAGAACATAAACATACAGAAATCAGGAAAATGAAGTGATTTTTATTCAAACCAAAATTTAACAATGACATAGTAATTATTGAATCTAGTTGATGTGTATCAGAAAGACAGAGTTTTCAAATGGTTAGCAGGAAGAAACAAAACAAGAATAACTACATGTGATATTTAACTTCATGAATATATAAAACTTCAGGGTTTAAAGCATTGCAAGATGAGATTCTTGATTTTGCTAATATACTTGAAGGATATTTCTCTCCCAAATGAAATAAGGAAATTGACAAAGATTATAGTGAGGAGTGGAAAAGAAAAGCTGCAAAATAGAAATTGAAAATAACAAAAATTATATATATGTTATAGATACATATATAACCATAAGATTTATCTAGACACATGAACAAAACTCTTAAAAATTAAGATATTTCTATTTTCTGTAAAATTTTAAAATGTATACCAATTTTTTTTCAATGTGAACATACTCTTTTTTCTATAACAATTCTATCACAATAATATAATTTTTCTAAGACTAAATACTGAAGTCCTCTTTTTCTTTTTTTTAGCTATTTGTTTATGAATAAGATTAGCCAAAAATATTTGTAAAAAACCAGTGGGCATTTTCATACAAAATTATTGTGTATAGAAATATTTCAGGAATATAAGCATTCTAATGATTCTTTTCAAAATTGATTAGTACAACATTAAATAATTTCCATTAATAACCTGATTTAATCTTTAAGATAACTGTATTTAGAATTTTTTTCTTGTACAGTTGTGGATACTAGACTTATACTTTCAGTGACTTATGAAGAGATATATAGGTAAAAATATGGAAGATCTGGAATATAAATCCTGGATTTTCAGTCCACTGCAGCACTCTTTAAGATTATGCTATATTTTTCTATACAGAATAAATAACGCATGAACGTGCTTTTCATAAGAAAATTCTCTGAAATTGGAAATGCCATGGGGAACTTTGTGATACAATTTGAAAGGTAGCACTACATTTTTGTTGTTGTTGCTGCCCTTAAAAATACATACATTTAAACTAAAGGTTTAACACATATTTCATGGCTTCCAATTGCTATACAGATTTCAGAATCATATTTTGGAAATGTTCCAGATCAAGTGTGCGCAAATAGAGGAATGCACAACAGAAATTCAAAGTAATTAAAGGATGCTACCTTATTTAACAAGTCAATATCCAAATAGGAAAGAAAGAAACAATGCACTTAAGTGTTCAGCATCCCTGTCATTAAAATTGCTGGGAGCCTTCTCTCTTCTGCAAAACTCTAAGGAGAGCATTTTTCAATTCTATGTTTCTAAGACTATAAATGAGTGGATTCAGCATGAGGGTCATCATAGTATAAAACACAGAGGCCATTTGATCCCTTCCCAAGCAGTAGGAGTCCTTTTTAAATAAGTAAAAATTGTGGTGCCCTAAAAGATAGTTACTCCCACAAAGTAAGAGGCACAAGAAAAGGAGGCTTTGCACTTTCTGAAGTGGAATTAATTTTCAAGATATTAGAAAGGACACATAGGAAACAGTGATTGTGCTAAGAGACCCCATTATGTTTATCAAAGCAAGAATGATTATCATGCTTTCAGTAACATGACTATCAGTGTAGGACAGGGCTAAATCTGGGGTTGTGTCACAGAAAAATGATAGGCTACATGGGATTTACAGAAATGCAAACTGCTGATGCAAAGAAGAATAGCTAATGATTGAGTAAAGCCAATCATTTAGGACATAGTGATACAGGCATAGCAGAGTCACCTGAACATAACAACCTGGTAGTGCAGAGAATTGCAGGTACCTACCTAGCAATCATAGGCCATGGAAGAGAGAAAGAAAAATTCAAAGAAGACAAAGAAAAACATCTGGGTGAAGCAGTCAATGAATGAAATATATTTGTTGGAAGTCAATAAGTTCCCTAAGGTGTTATGTATGATGACTTGAGTAATTGAGGTCAAGGAATTCCCCAGCACAGTAATCAAGTATATCAGGAGAAATAATATAAAGAGAATTTGTGGGATTTCTTCAGATTCTGTCAATCCCAGTAGAATGAAATCAGGTCCTTTTGTGTAATTCCTACTTTCCATAATGATCAACTACTGTAAACTATTGAGAAATTAAATGTGAAACTTAGCATGAATGATTTCAAAACAAAGATTTTTAAAATTGAAAATATCTGGAGTTTAAAATAAAATTAGCTTAGTGATTTTAGAAATTCAAAATAAAGTGTAAATTCAAAATATGATTGAAAAAAATCTTAGTTTGATTGCCAAATATAAACTTGGTATGAATCACATTTGGATGTTTTATAATGGAAATTCATATATATTGCATAATAGAATGATTTGATACTCATCAATATTCCCTACATTAAAACATTTATTAATATTAAAATATTATATCATAGGTATTAATATTTTACACATTTTTTAGATGAGACAAAGGGCACAGAAATTTAAATAACTTATCCAGAGTCACATCCATTAAGTTTTTGGTATGGTGAGTCTACCAAAATTGGTTGAGTCCAGAGATCATGATCATGATATTATATTACTACTTGTATTTAAATTCAAAAAAACAAAAATCTAGTTATGTAATAAACAATAATATAGATTTTTAATTCATTTACTCTTCTATTATTGCCAATATTATTTAGTACAAATGACAGATCAGAAATTAAATCTTAGGTGCATTTACATTACAAAGCATACTATACTATTAATTTTCAGAAGATAGATTTTTTAAAGAGATTTTTCAACTTCTTCCAAATATTATAGTTGCAATAAATGTTCATTGCTTGATGACTCTGATTTTAATTCTATAAATTCTATTTTTCCATTTCTAGAAATTCTGTCATTACTTAGGTAATGCCTACATGATATTTAAATGTTTGTGCATAATATTCTAATAATATTCCAATTTTTAAACATAAACTAAAATGCCTTAAATTTGACATTAATACTTACCATCAGTTGAAGTTGGTGAAAAATTCTTACAGCATTATCTGCTTAGAACATTGTCAGCCTAAACTTTTTCTCCCAAATAAAATATTTAAACAATTGAAGGTTTCTGCAACATCACATTTCTCTTCTTTGAGATAATGAATGTATAATTTTTATGTATATATGCATAGGGAGAGAGAGAGCAAGAGTGAGAGAGAGAAATTGGTAAAATAAATCTACCTAAAATGTTTGTTCAGGTCCTGCTCAAATAGAAAGCTCACTTGAAATTATTCTCCCAAGTATACTAGGAGCTACTGTGAACACAAGCAGAACAGTATATCCGTTGTCTTTCATCCTGATATTGCCAGGGTAATTCTTATATTGACGATTGCTGATAATGCAACATTTGGACATCTCTGGGACCAATTTCCAAGGAAGATTGCTTGGCATCATGCCAAGGATAAAGTTTCAAGGACTAATACATCCATGTTAGGTTTGTAATAGAGAATTGCCTTCACCCTAGAAGTTCCATTATGTTGAGCATCGTTTTTGGTATTCTCTTGTGATGCTCTAATTTATGACTGGGTTAAAAGAGATGATTTCTACAGAAATACTTAATTGCTCTGTGGCTGAAAGGGCCAGACCATTAACCACCAAGAATGGAATAGCACATTTTGTGCTATCAAACCATCATAGGAGTAATTATTGTTCATTATACAATTATTGTTACATGAAAAAATGAGAGAAAAAATGAAAATCTTTCATAAATATTGTTATAATTTTTTGATGCATTTGCTTCCAAGTATTTTCCTTTGTGCACATAAAGCTTATTTATATGTATACTTATATC
Organism: Cabassous unicinctus; assembly: GCA_029593785.1. NCBI lineage: Eukaryota > Metazoa > Chordata > Mammalia > Cingulata > Chlamyphoridae > Cabassous > Cabassous unicinctus. Next base: position 26,236 of record JAQZBX010017909.1, on the reverse strand, counting down.
TTTATATAATTCTACCTTGCTGAATTTTCAATAATATCCTGATTTTATTATTAAATATTTTAATACATATTTCTTTTTGTATTGACTTCTCTCTTTTTTTGCTTGTTTTTTTTTCAGATACAGGTTTTGTTTTGTTTTTTCCATATATATTTTAAAAGATGTTTAGATTACATAGATGTTACACAAAAATTACAGGGATTCCCATGATCTCCACCTCCCATGCCTCCCATAACATCACACATAAACCTCTTTCACTAGTGTGGCACATCACCTGCAATGGATATACACATCCTGGGGCTTTGCCACTAAGCATAGACCACAGTTCACTTCATAGGCCACACTCTTTCCCAAACAGTTCTGCATGGTATATGCTGCTGTAAAATGGCCTATATCTGTCATCACATCATCACTCAGGACAACCCCAAAGTCCTGAAAAAGCCCCTGTATTACAACTGCCCTTCCCCTCCCCACACTGAAAGTGTCTAGTGGCCACTGGCTTCACCTCACTGTTAAAATTTCTTCCAGTGCTTGAATCCCAATATGTCTACAGCAGAATACCATTAAGTCCACTCTAGTCCATAGCTCTTCCCCCAATCCTGAGTGCACTGGAATGGTGATGTCCACTCCATCTCCAAGTGAGAGTGGGCTTATATCCCATGGATAGAGTGGATGGGATTATCCTGCCTTCAGCTGCAAGCTTTCTCCATTCCCTGGGATGGCCGTTGTCCATCATCATCGTCTCCTCACCAGGTGACTTGGGTGAGTCCATTGAGTTGTAGAGTAGGAGTTGCAGCTCCACTGAGATTCCAGGCACAGCTGGCACATAAGCAGGCCAGAGGCTCCAGTCTCTGGAAGTGCACCTACAAACTCCAGCCTCACATATAGTTTTGAAGAGAAGGGACTGATGGGCCATGTGCATGGAGGACTTATTTGAGTCCAATTCTGTCACTCTCAGGAGCACAGATTCCATTGTAGAGCCCACTGTGAAGGCATCAATCTCTGGGGCTATCCCCCCTTATATAGGGCCTGAGTGTCTCCAGAGCCCTCAGGAGTCCCTCTGTGTGGGGTGATATCCACTTTGGTGTTCTATGAGATCCTACTGAGGTGTGCTTAAGTGTTACCTCTGGGATGACCTCCCGACTCTCTTTGAAGTCTCTTAGCCACATGAACTCATTTGTCTTTACCTTTTCCCCCTTTTATTCAAGGTTTTTTTTTTCCAGTCATGTTTCCAGTTGACACTTGGTAGTAGTCCCTTGTTGCCAGGGAGGCTCATCCCCGGGAGTCATGTCCCACATTGGGGGAAAGGTAATGCATTCATATGCTGAGTTTGGCATAGAGAGAGGCCACATTTGAGCAACAAGGAGGCTCTCAAGTGGCAGCCCTTAGGCACCCCATAACAGTAGGCCAAGTTTCAATTACAAGAGCGAAGACTCATAAGGCTAGTCATCAATAATAAGAACCCAACAGTGGGCCATCTTCTTTTGCCAGACACTGCCCTTGCACTAGGGGGACTGTTTCTGCTCCCTTGGAGAATGTGGCAGAGCTCTCCAGGCTGGGAATTCAGTATTCCCTCATTTATTGAGTGATTTTTTATCCACCGTGACCATGCCCCATCCCTCGATCATTTGAACAATTTTATATATCTTTCATGTATATTCAGATGAACTTCCTCCCATGAATCCCCCATCCCAGACACCCCCACCAATGATCCTCTGCAGCCCTCATTGTAATCCTTCTGTGACCTAAACCTTCCTTGAAGATGAAGCCCATATAATAACCAAACACAATTAATAAGAAAGTGAAATAATAGTGATAAGCTTAAATGCAAGAGATAAAATACAAAGAAATTCAGAAAAAAAGAACTAAAAATAAAATATAATTAATGGATTGGGACATTCAAAAAAAGAAAATGGGAAAAAAAACAAAAGAAAAAAAAATTTTTTTAATTATTATTATTTTTTTCTCCTTTTATCACTGCACTATCGGATGTCTAGTGTGTTCCATGACACCTTCCCCCTCTCATTCCCCAGTGTCTCCCAAATTTTCATTTAGTTTTCAAAGAAGTTTAGGTCACAGCAAAGTCACACACAGACTACTAGAGTTTCCCATATACCCAAACTCCCTGCCCCTTCCCCACCCCATATTAAAACATTTGTGTGTGTGTGTGTGTGTGTGTGTGTGTGTGTGTGTGTGGATGGTATCATTGTTATAACTGTTATACAGATAGTGAAACATAGCTACTAAACATTGTCAATGGTTTACAGTATAGTTTACATTTTAGACGGCACAATTTAATATTTTTTGATGACTTCTTTTATGACAAATGTTTGTAAAACCCACAGTTTCATGTATTTTTCTTTGACTGGTAAAGCAAAACTAACTTCTTTCTAGGAGTGTGAACCAGGTCATTAATGGGCATTTTTGAGACACCAAAGGAAAGCTTGATGGTGTTTCCCCTGTCAGGTGTGGGAGTGTCAACTAATTAATTGACACAGCAAATGCAATGTATTTAGCCATCACACACTTTTGTGCAATTTGTTTTATAGCTTTAATTTATTGGCATTTTTAATATTAAGAGAAACATGTTGGGCAAATGTAAAAATAAGTGCTGAAATGAATAAAGATTTTATAATTATATTAAAGGCCAAAATTTTCTTCCTCTTTATACAACCATGTGAAATTAATTTCTGTGAATCTTTCATTAATTAATAATAATTAAATCAATTTTCATGTAGAGTTTGAAGCAATTGATAGAAAAAATACTGTTTATATGGCAGAATTTCCAAAGTGAATTTGTTGTATGGATCAAAGTATTATAAAATATTATTTTATATATTAGATAAAGTTTTGTGTGTACAACTCTTCAATTCATCAAAAATTCAGTGACACTGAGATAAGTTTATTTGACAATTAAAAGCCAGAATCAATTTATGTCACAAGAGGTCAATTTAGGGTTCTATATCAATGCCACCTAAATAGGAGGTACAAAATAACCTCATATGCAAAATAACCACCAATGCAAAATAACCATAAGGAAGTTTTGCTTCCCACCATTGCAATAATTTTTATAGATATTAAATCTACTTTCAAATAATAAGTCCTAGTTGAAGAAAAAATAATTCAGAAAACTTATATGACTAATCGCTTTTGCTGAATCTTTATTGTTGAAATTCTAGTATAATACCACTAGCAGTTATTTAAAAATGGCAGAATATCAGGAGTAAGAAACTGAAAGGAAACATTTCTTATTTATCCTATATTTCAACAAGATAAGAACCTTAACAATTATTCAATGTCATTTATTGATAAAATTCTATTTCTCTTTTTAATGACCTCCATTTTTTATGTGATTTGAAGCTCTGTTTAAGAATTTTGTAGTTTTCTGTTAAAATGCCTCTACCATTATTCTATACTATCCTTCATATCTCTGGAATATAGAGGTCTACTTTTTCTAACAGTACTATTTTACACAGGTTTATTTATATGCTTATATTTAAAAGGATACATTTTTACATCCTTTTGCTATTTATTTTTTTAAAAGTTTTTTCTTTATTGGAGGAATCATGGGAACAATCATTCATACCAAAAATGTATATTGTTGTGAAACATTTGTTACAATTGATAATGGCATATTTTAAAAATTGTACTATTAACTGAAGTTCATGATTTATTTTATGTTTCACAGTGTAGTGTAGTTCCATAGATTTTTTTAAAAACTTTTTATTCTCTTAATACATATACAATCTAAACTTTTCCATATATGCCCTATCTGAATTTGAGTATATATATATATATATCAGTGCTGTTAATTGAGGTCACAGTATTGTGCTCCCATCACCACCACCCATCACCAAAACATTTCCATCATTCCAAAGAGGAACCTTGTATGTTTTAAGCCTTAGCTTCCTATTTCCTAACCTCACCCTTGATTAAGATTAACCTTTATTCTAGATAATGATTATGAGTTTGCTAATTCTAATTGTTTCACATCAGTGAGATCATACAATATGTGACCTTTGGTGTCTGATTTATTTCACTCAATATGATGTCTTCAAGGTTCATTCATGTTTTTGCATATATCAATACTTTTACAACTGAATAATATTTCATTTCTTGTATGTATATACCACATCTTAATTATTCATTAATCAGTTGATGGACACTTGAGTTGCTTTCATCTTTTGGCAAGTGTGAATAATGCTGCTATGAACTTCAGTGTGCAGATATCTATTCAAGTCCCTGCTTTCAATTATTTGGGGTATATGTCTAGTAGTTGGATTGCTGTGACATATGGTAGTTCTATACTTAGCTTTCTGAGGAATCACAATACTGTCTTCCACAGTGGCTGCACACTTTTAAAATGTCACCAGCAGTGAATGAGTGTTCCTATTTCTCTGCATCTTCTCCAACACTTGTAATATTATGTTTTTGTTGTAGTAGCCATTCTAGTGGGTGTAAAATGATATCTCATTGTGGTTTTAATTTCCATTTCCCTGAAAGCTAGTGATGTTGAACAGCTATTCATCTACTCATTAGCCATTTGTATATCCTCTTTGCAGAGATGTACATTCAAGTCTTTTGCCCATTTTTTAACAGGGTTGATTTTTTTGTTAACTTGTTTTATGTATTCTGGATATTAAACCATTATCAGATATTCAGTTTCCAAATATGTTCTCCCACTTTGTAGGTTGTCATATTATTTTCATGGTAAAGTAAATTGAGGCACAAAAGTTTTCAACTTTAATGAGGTCCCATTTATATATATATATATATATGTATACATTTTTTTTTCTCTTGTTGCTTGTGCTATGGCTTTATGGCCAAGAAACCATGGCCTAGCACAAGATCCTGAAGATGCTTCCCTACCTTTTCTTCTAGGTTCTTCAGAGTTCTAGTTTTTATATTCAGGTCTTTGATCAATTTTTAGTTGATTTTTAAATATGGTGTTAGCTAGATGTCTTCCTTCTGTTTCTCTTTTGTACATGAAGATCGGTTTTCCCAACACTATTTGCTGAAGACACTTCTCAATTGGGAAATTGTCAATAATCAATTGTCCTTAAATTTGAAGTTTGATTTCTGATCTTTCACATCAGTACTATTGCTCTATATGTCTGCTTGGGGCAGTATGGTACTGTTTTGATTTCTGTGGCTTTGTAAAAAGTTTTAAGATTGGGAAGTGTGAGTCCTCCACCTTCATTCTTCCTCTTCAGAATGGCGTTAGCATTTTGGGCTACATAGAGTTCCACATAAATTAGAAGATTAGCTTATCAATTTCCTCAAAGAAGGTTTTTGGAATTTTGATTGGGATTGCATGGAGTCTATAAATTGCTTTGGGTATGATTGATATCTTAGCAATATTTAGTCTAATCCATGAACACAGAACATCCTTCTATAATATTTACTTAGGACTTCTTTGGTTACTTTTAGCAGTGTTTTGTAGTTTTTTTGTATATGTCCTTTACATTCTTAGTTAGAATTATTCCTAGATAATTGACTTTTTTAGTTGCTGTTGTGAATGGAATTCTTTTCTTAATTTATGTTTCTGATTATTCATTACCTGTGTAAAGAAACACTACTAATTTTGGGTGTTGATCCTGTATGCTGTCACTTTGTTGAATTAATCTATTAGCTCTGGGAGCTTTTTTGTGGAATTTTTAAGGATTTTCTGTATGTAGGATCATATCATTAGCAAATAGGGAAAGTTGTATTTCATTCTTTCCAACTTGGATACCTTTTATTTATATTTCTTGTTTAATTGTTTTGGCAAGAACTTTCTGTAAAATTTTCAATAACAGTATTACAGTAAGCATCCTTGTCTTGTTCCTAATCTTAGAGTGAAAGATTCAGTCTTTCACCTAAGTAGGATGTTAGCTGTGGACTTTGCATACTTGCCTTTTTTCTTGTTGAGGATGTTTCCTTCTATTCTTACTGTTCTATGTGGTTTTATCAAGGGGTGCATGATTTTTTGAATGCCTTTTCTACATCAATTGAGATGATCATATGGTTACATTCCATTTCTGATGTCTCCTCAAAGCTGAGCTTTCCTGACCCATCCAGCCAATACTGCTCTTCAACTAACTAACCCCCAAAGCCCTGAAGAGGTTTAGGGTCCTTAAGTCCCCATCACTGCTGCCTATGTCTTGGCCAGTTTGAAAAAATATCAGCCTACCCTTGACAAGACAAGCTGAAACAATGGCTGTTGGTCCCTTTATCTGAGGTATATTGAAATAATTGCTACCCTTCAAAGATAGGCCCTGTAGCAGTTTGGCAGTTTTATGTAATTATGAATTCCAAAAATAGACATTGGATTATGCTTTTAAACTGGTCTGTTTATCTGGGCATGGTTAAGTTATGATTAGGGCATTGACTGGGCCACATCAGTAGGGTGTTGAGCCCCACCCCTTGGTGGGTGGGGTCTCAAAGATAAAAGACGTGGCAAAGGACAGTGTTGGAGTAGTTTTGAGTTGGAGTGCTGCCTTTGGAGTCTTGAGCTGGAGCCCTGGGAAGTAAGAGAGCTTGGTCGTGAGGAAGGTGAGAAGGCCCTGGGAAAAGACATGAGCTGTTCACCTGAAAGTCTACAGCTGGCTTTGTGGAAAGAGGCAAAGACTAGAGAGTCTCATAGTCTACATCTGAACTTGTGGGGGAAACAGAGGAGTTGAGCCTGGAGACAAACGGAACCTCGGGAAAAGAGGGACCCAAGAACCCTGAACCCTGGCAAACATCAGCAGCTGTCTTGCTCCTCCACGTGGCAATGGACTTTGGTGAGGGAAGAAACATACACTTTATGGCCTGGTAACTGGACTTCTACCCCAAATAAATACCCTTTATAAAGACCAACCAAATTCTGGTATTTTGCATCAGCACCCATTTGGCTGACTAATACAGGGCCTAAAAATCCAAATTCACTAATCAAATGCTGAGAACTTTATCCACCATGCCCACCAAGTTGTCTTGGGGAAGAGGATTTTTATGTTCCTTTCTGTCATCAATGAACTAGCCAGCAGCTGGACTGCACTATGGCCTACTGTGAGAGTGAGGGATGGGCATCAGTAGCTACCACATAACAGTCCAGACTATTTACACCAAACTTGAGAAATCAGTTAAATTATTGCAGTAACAGAGAGAGTCCTGAATCAAGAAAATGAAACTTAAAACTGATAGCACCAACTGGAATCTACCTTAACCCCTCCTTGGCTCAGTGTAGAGCCAGCTGAACTCTAGTTCTGGGTCCCCATCTCTGTTTTAGGGGGGAAGAGTAACCTCTATGTACATATTGAAGTGCATGTATATTGGTTCCAATATATTCAGTGGCAGCCTGAAGGCCTGACTCAGGACACCCACTGCTGTCTTGTTCTTCCCAGAACTTGCCATGCAGGCAGAAGCAGGATGAAGACAGTTAACACAGTGTAAGAGACAATAAATTCAATGTGGTATAAGAGTTTCTGGCTTTAGGAATGCAAAAGAGCACTCTGTAGGGGGTACATTCTATTTCAAAGAACTAAGGGAGACATTCCAATTCTAGTAAATAGTGGAATTTCTTAGTAAAGGAGAGGCCCCACACTTTTGCTTCAGTTTGATCTTCATATATATATGTATATTAAATATACTTATATTACATAAATGTTACATTAAAAAAATAGGGGAGTCCCTCATGTCCTACTCCCTACCCCTCCCACATTTTCCCACATTAAAAATATCCTTCATTAGTGTGGTACATTTGTTACAATTGATTAACACATTTTGGAGCATTGCCACTGAGCATGAATTATAGTTCACATTGTCATTTACAATGTGTCTCACATAATTTTGTAAGTTATGACAAGTTATATGGTAAAGCTAGATTCTGTAGGAGAGCACCAGACAACTAGTAGTCAATTTTCAAAAACAGTGAAATATGATTTTTGCATTGATTGTTTTTTGTCAGCTCATGCCATTCAATGATATATTTGTCATATAAACACCTGGATTCAAACTTTAGAAACATACAAATCAAAGACTTAATACCATAGGTAAAAAATTAAAATAGTAAAATTTATATTGTGAATTGAAAGCTTTTGAGACCTCTAAGGCCCCTGTCAATTTTAAGCAGAGTGGCATACCCTCCCAAAAATCCTCAAGATCGAGAAATGGACGAAGATAAGGGGGTAAATGCAAGCATGTACCCAAGTAGATTTATTATTCTAGTAAAATAAAAACTTTTAACATTGATATAAAGATTTTGGTCACCAGAGGTTCTGAGGGGAGGAGGAGAGAATAATGGGTGGAACATGGGGCATTTTGGGGACATTGGAACTTTTCTGTATGATATTGTAATGACAGATACAAGTAATTATACATTTTTTTCAAAACCTATAAATTGTATGGTGCAAAGTATAAACCATAATTTAAACTATAGACCATAGTACTGACAATGCTTCAATATTTCTTCATCAATTGTAACAAGTATACCACACCAATGAAAGATGTTGTCTGTAGGGGAAACTGGAAAGGGGAAAGAGAGAGGTATAAGGAAATCCCTTATATTTTTTATATAACATTTCTGTATTCTAAAACTTCATTAAAAATAAAGTTAAAAAATATAATAAAAGCTTAAAGGACAAAGACACAAGAAATTATGGTCCATCTAAAGGAGAAGATAAAACTTCAAAAAACATCAAAGAAGAAGTTGAGATTTTGGATATAGACAAGACAGAATCTTTTAAATCAAAGACAATAAAATTGAAATGATTCAGGCTGAAATATAGAAAGAAAATATCTAAGATAAAAAGTGAACTTAGCCTTAGTTTCATGGGGTATCCTCAAGAATACCAATAGAGTCATAAATTGCTTTTGAGAAGAAAAAAGAAAGGAACAAGAGAATATGAAAAGAAATAATGGCAGAAAACCTCTAATTTAATTAAAGCCATGCACAAATATTCATGAATACCAGGAACAACATGGAGGAGAAACTTTAGAACTATCCCAGGCATAATGCAGTAAAACGGTAGAATGCAAACACAAGGAAATAGATATGAAAGTAGGAAGAGAAAATCAATATGTTATGTAAAAGATAATTGCTACAAAATTAAGTATTGGTTTCTAGGCAAAACTCATGGTGGCTTGAAGGTAGTGGGGTGAAATATGTAAGTACTGAAAGAATACAATCTCAACACATAATTTTATATGTGGCATATTGTATTATAAATGAAGGCACACTTAGCTTATACCCAGATCAAGAAAATCTGTGGGCGATCATCACTGCTAGACCTGTCCTACAATAATGATACAGGGAGGTTTTCAGATGGGAAAGAAAATACACTAGATAGTGGACTGAAGCAGCAAAAACGGATAAAGATTTCTTGTAAAGGTAAGTATATGGGTAATCGTAAGCCTCAGGATTATATTGTGTTATGTTTTTAATGTAATTCCACTTGTTATTTGTTCAGATTCTAAAAAGCACTGGTTAAAAATTGTGAACCACACAATTTTATAGGTTTTGAAAAATGTATAATGGCTGGTATCTGTCATTGTAATATCATGCAAAATGATTCCATTGTCTCAAAAATGCCCCATGTTACACCTATTGTTCCCTCTCCTTCCCCTTAGAACCTCTGGTGACCACTGTCTTTATATCAATGTTACACATTCTTCCATTACTAGAATATTAATAACTCCACTTTAGTCATAGTTGTAATCCCCCTGTAGCAATTTGGCAGTTTGATATAGTTATGAATTCCAAAAATAGATATTGGATTATGGTTGTAAACTGGTCTGTTCATCTGGGCACAAATAAGTTATGATTAGGGTGTTGACTTGGGCCACGTCAGTAGGGCATTGAGCCCTGCCCCTTGGTGGGTGGGGTCTCAAAGATAAAAGACATAGAAGAGGACAGAGTTGAGGTAATTTTGAATTGGAGTTCTGATGCTGAGTGTTAATGCTGGAGCCCGGGGAAGTAAGCACACAGAGGAGCTTGGTTGTGAGGAAGAAGAGAAGGCTCCGGGAAAAGAGACAGAGCTGTTCACCTGATAGTTTACATCTGGCCTTGTGGAAGAAACAGAGGAGCTGAGCCTGGAGAGAAACAGAGCCCCAGGAAGAGAGGAACCCCAGAAACCTGAATCCGGGCAAATATCAGCAGCTGCCTTGCTCCAACGCATAGCAACAGACTTTGGTGAGGGAAGAAACTTACGCTTTATGGCCCAGTAACTGTAAACTTCTACTCCAAATAAATATCCTTTATAAAAACCAACCAATTTTTGGTATTTTACATCAGCACCCCTTTGGCTGACTAGTACAGAATTTGGTACTGAGGAGTGGAGAAGTGCTTTTGCAGTTACCAAAATGTTGGAAGGGTTTAATAAGTGGGTTAGGTATATTTTTTGGAGAAATTGTGAAATGCTTGATGGAAAAGGCCTAGATTTGCTTTGAAGAGACTGTTTATAGTAATATGGATGCTAAAGAGACTTTTTATGATGGCTTAGAAGTAAATGATGAAACTATTATTGGAAAATGGAGGAAAGACAATCCACGTTTTAAAGTTGCAGAGAACTTAGCAAGATTAACTCCTGGTGTTATATGGAAGACAGAATTTAAAAATGGTGAACCTGAGAATTTAGCTGAAGAACTTTCCAAGGTAAAATCAGAGAATGCAGCTTGGCTGCTTCTTGCAGCTTATAGCAAAATGTTATATGAGCAGGATAAGCTCAGGACTGAATTATTGGGCAAAAAAAAAAAAAA
>JAQZBX010017909.1:0-15423 GCA_029593785.1 Cabassous unicinctus | reverse complement strand
AAACCAACAAGGTTTTTGAGAGTGCTCTATGAATAAAACCACTGTTAGCTTGGACTAAAAGGGACATGGAAAGGAGAGATTGAAGAAGAAACAGCCTTAAGGGGAAAACCATGGAAGCTGAGATCTGGAATTAAGACATTGCCTTAGGCCAAGAGAGGAATCCCACCCATGTGAGCAGAGAGGGTGAGTTTGCCCCAGCAGTTGAAGAAGGTGGATGTTCCCACCTGATGTTCTGTGAGAGTTTTGCCACCCTAGAATGCAGAGAGGGTGGAGCACATTCCTCAAGGATTAGGTCAGTTAAGGTCAGCATCCCATAGGTCTGTGAGGGATGCGCCTGTCTCCTATAGATTAGGAAAGGCCAGGTGGTCAACTCATTGCTCTGAGAGGGTTGAGCTTGTATGTCAAAGGTTAGGGAAGGCCAGGTGGTCAACTCGTTGCTCTGAGAGGGTTGAGCTTGTATGCCAAAGGTTAGGGGGAATGTTGTCTTCACCTCACTGAATTAGGAGCGCTAAGACTCTAACTCAAAGATTGGGTAAGGTGTGGCAATCACCCCAATGCTCTTGGAGGATGAGGTCCAGAGATTGGCCGACACTCAGATGCTTGATAAGGGTAGAACAAAGAACTAAGAAAATAGCCATTGGGCAAGCCTGCAGAAAGGGTGGGTCCCAGGAAGAAGAAACCATCATCTTAAGAACGACTATCAGACTTTGAAATCAAATGGAGGATGCCCTGCAGGTTTACTGAACTGTAGAGGACCCATGACTCATGTTTAACCTCCCAATTTCTCCTTATGGTAATGAAAATGTTTATCCTTTGTCTTTTCATTTGTGTATTGGAAGCAGTTAAATGGTTTTGTAAGTTTCAGAGGTCTATAGCAGATGGAACTTTGCCCAAAGATGAACTGTATTTCTTTAAACTGATTATGATATGATTTTGTACTTGCATTTTTATTTATTCAAGGTTTTTTGAATATTGTAATGTATTTTTGGAATTCATAGGGTGGAGTGTAGCAGTTTGGAAGTTTGATATAGTTATGAATTCCAAAAATAGATATTGTATTATGCTTGTAAACTGGTCTGTTCATCTGGGCATGATTAAGTTATGATTAGGGTGTGGACTGGGCCACATCAGTAAAGCATTGAGCCCTGCCCCTTGGTAGGTAGGGTCTCAAAGATAAAAGACATGGAAAAGGACAGAGTTGAGGTAGTTTTGAGTTGGAGTTCTGATGCTGAGTGTTAATGCTAGAGTCCAGGGGAGTAAGCACACAGAGGGGCTTGGTCATAAGGAGAGAAGGCTCCAGGAAAAGAGACAGAGCTGTTCACCTGATAGTTCACAGCTGGCCTTGTGGAGAGAAGGAAAGCCTAGAGAGCCTCCTAGTCTACAGCTGGCTTTGTGGAAGAAACAGAGGAGCTAAGCCTGGAGAGAAACAGAGCCCCAGGAAGAGAGGAACCCAAGAAGCCTGAAGCCTGGCAAACATTGGCAACTGACTTGCTCCAATGCATAGCAACAGACTTTGGTGAGGGAAGATACTTATGCTTTCTGGCCTGGTAACCCTAAGTTTCTAGCCCCAAATAAATACCCTTTATAAAAAACAACCAATTTCTAGTATTTTGCATCAGCACCCATTTGGCTAACTAATAAACCCCCTATGTTTGTTCATTCCTCTATCTTGAGGATTTGGGGGTGCTAATGCCCAACTCTGCTTCCAGCTGAGAGGGTGCTTAGATCCCATGGGGCAGATGGCTGGAACTGTCTTGCTTGCAGTTGAAGATGCTCTCTGCTTCTTGGGTTGGCATTGTCCATCATCATCCTTTTGCTAGTTGTCCTGGGGAGTTGAATGAACTGAAGAGTAGGTATTGGCTGTAATTCTGTTGATAGTCAAGGCTCATCCATCATATGAACAGCCAGATTTAAGGCTCTGGGACATATATTTAATGGCCATAGTAATAATTATACATTCAAAAAATAGGATAGAACAATTACAAATGAGGCTAACTCTGATACATTGGGGGAGATGAGTTATCATATATTCCAAGGTAAGGCCCATTGACAGAGTACCAATTTCCTGGGGTTGTTTGCCCTCCCTATATTGTCTAGGGCCCCCAGGAACACCTATTTGAGGCACTGTTTATTGTGGCAGACAGTGTGATCCTCCTGAGATGTGCACAAGTGTAACCTCTGGAATAACCTTTGAAATCTCTTAGCCATAAAAACTTATTTGAATTTAACATTTACCCCTTTTGGCCTAAGTGTTTCACCAAATGCATCATTATTTGGTACTTGGTATTAATCCCTCAGTGCCAAGGAGGCTTATTCCTGGGAGTTATGTCCCACATTGGGGGGGAAATAGTGAATTTATGTGCTGAGTTTTGCTGAGACAATGGGTACATTTGAGCAATAATGAGGCCATCAGGAGGTAACTCTTAGGCAATATATATTACCAGGCCAAGTCACCAATTGTAACAAATGTATCACACTAACGAAATATTTTATTAATGGGGAAAAGTGTGGGAGCAAGAAGGAGTGGGGTATATGGGAATTTCCTATACATGCAAGGTAACATTTATATATTCTAAAACTTCTTTAAAATAAAGAAAAAAATGTAAAAATAACTGAAAATAATAAAAGTCAATGAAAATTCTATGGTTTGAGATATTTACTGTGAACAGATATAATTTGTAACAAGTACAATAATGAAATGCAGAGATGCTGGAGCATAAGAACAAATGTTTGTGTGTATTATTGATGTTAAGTTGGTATCAAATAATTAGATTTTATAGATTTAGTATCTTTTATTTAAGCCCAATAGTAACCATACTGTATCTGAAAAAGCAAATAGAGGAAAATGTGAAGTGACTCAAAAAACTATAATGCAAAAAAAAAAAAATATTAAAAAGAAATGGAAACAAACATTAATCAAGAATCAAGGGAAGAAAGATATAAAACTAGCAAAAACAGTATAAACTAACTAAGGGAAAATAGTAAAAATGGTGGAAGAAAACTCTGCATTATTAGTAAATACTTTAAATAAAAATGGAATAAATCCTCCATCAAAAGGTAGAAATCATTAAAAGTGTATGTATAATACAAGAGACTCAACTGAAATTCAAAAGCACAAGTGGGATGAAAGCAAAAGGATGGAAAAAATATTCCATGCCAATAGTAACCAAAAAAAGAAAGAAAACCTAGGGTAGCTGTACTAATATCAGATGAAATAGTCTTCAAGTCCAAACTGTTAAATAAGACAAAGAGTAGACTACATCCTGATAAAGTCAAGGAGACATCAAAGTTATATATGCACTAAAACAGTAGAGATTCATAATAATGAAGCAAATATTGACATATTTGAAAAGAGAAATAGATGGTTCTGTGAACTACTAATAGACTTCAATATGTAACATTTAATAATGGATAGAACATCTAAATAGAAGATTGATAAATCTTGTAAATCAATGTAAAACTTGGGTGATACTATGAACAACCTAGAGCTAAAAGATATATGTAGAACACTTTACCCAAAATGATCAAAATACACATTTTTCTCTAGTGCAATCAGGTCTTTCTTCAAAATAGATCATACACTAGATCACAATACAAGCCTTAATAAATTTTACAAGATTGGTATCATAAAATGAATCTTCTCTAGCAATACTGAACAATACTGAATCATGCTAAAAATCAGTAAGAAGATGAACTATATGGAAATTAAAGAGGACACTCTTAAGCAATGAGTTTAAGAAGTCAGAGAAGCAATTAAGAAATGTCTTGACAAGAATGAACAGAAACAAAATATACCAAATCTTATCGAGAAGCTAAGGCAGTAGTGAGAGGGAAATGTACAGCTCTGAATTCAAATGTCAATATATAAGAGTTAACCTCACATCTTGTCATACTAAAATAGAAGAACATAATAAAACCAAAAAAAAGGAGATGGAATGAAATTACAAATATTATATTGGAGCTAATGGAAATAGAGAATAAAAACACAATAAAGAATATCAAGAAAAACAAAAGTTGTTTCTTTCTAAAGGTCAGTAAAATCAATTAAAGATGTTAGCTAGTCTGACAAAGACAAAAAGAGACAGGAAATAAATTAACATCAGAAATGAAATGAAAAGATGTGCTTTGCCATACACTCCACTGTAATAAAATGGAGTATAAAAAAGGATAAAGTGAAGAATTTTGCCACAAGAAAATAGATAACCCAGATGAAATGGACAAACTACTTACATTTCTGAAGAAAATAGAAGATTTAAATAGACTTATAAAAAAACAAAGAGGACAAATCAGTCATCAAAACTTCCCAAATAGAAAAATCACAGCACCTGATGGGTTCACATGTGAATTTCACCAAACATTGACAACACCTATCTTGCTCATATTCCTCCAAAAAATTGAATCAATTAATTACTTCCTAATTCATTCTATGATTTAAGCCTCACTCTAATACCAAAGACAAAGATACCACAAAAAATTATGGGGCAATATCCCTTTTCAACATTGATGCAAAAACTCTGAACCAAACTCTAGCAAAAAGAATCCAACAGTATCTTAAAAGAATTATACACCATGACCAACTAAGATTTCTCCCAAGTAATATGTGGTTCAACAAACTAAAATCAATTAACATAAAATACCATATGAATAAAATGAAGTAAATTTAACATAAACAAACAAAATAAAAACATGACCATATAAATTGAGGCAGAAAAGCCATGTGGCAAAATCCAGCACCCTTATTGTAAAAAGCATAATAGAACTAGGAATAGTAGGAAATTAACTAAAAATAATAAAGGTCATATATGAAAACCATACAGATAGCATCATATTCAGGGACAAAGCAAGGGTGCCCATTATCACCAATGTAATTCAACATTGGAGTGTCAGTTCTAGCCAGAGTAATTAGGCAAGAAAACAAAATAAAAGGCATCCAAATTGGAATGGAAGAAGTAAAACTTTCATTGTTTGCAGATGGCATGAAACTATATACAGAAAATTCTCATAAAGAAATCAAAGCCAAGAGCTAATAATTAAGATAGCAAAATGGACTGTATAACAATTCAAAAAATCAGTGATGTTTCTATGGATTAGTAATTAACAATTTTAAAAGGAAATCAAGAATAAAATTCTGTATACTAGAGCAAATGTAACACATCAAATAACTAGGATTAAATTTAACCAAGGCTGTAAAAGACTTATACAGAGAAAGCAAGAATACATTTCTGAAAGTATTCAAATAAGACTATAAAAATGGAAGGCTATTCCATATTCATGGATTTGAAGACTAAATATTATTTACATCTTAATTCTACCCAACATGATTTACATATTAAATACAATATGACTCAAAACAGCCACAGATATCTTAGCAGAAATGGAAAACCCAATAAGCAAATTTTTATAGAATAGTGAAGGACCAAATAACCAAAATAATCTTGAAAAAAAAAAAAGAAGGATGTTGGAGCTCTAACAATTCCCAATTTTAAAATTTATTACAAGGCTACAGTAATCAAAATATATTACACTGGGATAAAGGTAGAAATAAAGCCAAATGAAATTGAATGGGGAGTTCAGAAAAAAACATGCATATCTATGGCCAATGTATTAGTCAGCCAAAGGGGTGCTGATGCAAAATACCAGAAATCTGTTGGCTTTTAAAAGGGTGTTTAGCTGGGGTAGAAGCTTACAGTGACCAGTCCATTAAGTGTAATTTACTTCCCTCACCAAAGGCTGTTGCCATATGTTGGAGTAAGATGGCTGCCAATGTCTGCAAGGGTTAAGGCTTCCTCTTACTCTTAAAGCTCCATGGTCCCAGCTTCTTCCAATATCAGCTGTAAGTTGGGATAAGTCTCATTTCTCTCCCAAGGCTCATTCCTCTCTAATCTCAGCTGCTCTGCTCTCTCCACAAGGCCGGCTATAAACTACCATGTGATCGGCTCATCTCTCTTTCCGGGACCTCCGCTGTGTCTAACGGTTCATTCTCTCCTTCCTCACATATCTTCTCCTCTGTGTATTTAATTCCTGGGCCCCCAGCATTAAATCTCCAACTTCTCTTCTCAGTGGTGTGGTTTCTCTGTGAGTACCTGCCCACCAAGGGGTAGGGACTCAATGTCCTACTGATGTGGCCCAATCAAAGCTTTAATCATTTAATCAAGTAGAAGTGAAAATAATATAATCTAATATGCCCAAAGGAACAGACCAGGTTACAAACATAATCCAATATGTATTTTGGGAATTAATAAATATAATCAAACAGCAATGCTCCACCCTCTGAATTCCAAAAAGACATTACAATATTCAAAAAACCTTAAATCAGTACAATGCAAAATGCAGAATCATATCACAATCAGTTTAAAGAAATACAGTTCGTCCCATCTGGCTATAGACCTCCGAAACTTATGAAACTATTTTTCTGCTTCCAATATACAAATGAACAAAGGATAAACATTTGCATTACTGTAAAGAGAAATTTGGAGGGAAATATGAATCAGGGATCCCCTACAGTGCCATAAACCTGCAGGGCATACTTCATTAGATGTCAAAGTCTGAGATTCATTCTTAAGATGATGGTTTCTTCCTGGGGCCTCATTGGGACCCACCCTATCCACAGGCTTGCCCAAAGGTCATTTTCTTGGTTCCACCCTCATCAAGCATCTGGGTGGTGACCAAGCTCCAGACTTCACCCTCTAAGTGTCTTGGGGTAATTGCCACACTTTACCTAATCTTTGGGTTAGAGTCTTCACCCCCCTAGTATAGTGAAGTGAAGACGACATCCTCCCTAACCTTTTGCATATAGGCCCAAACCTCTCAGAGCAATGAGTTGGCAACCTGGCCTTCCCTAATCCGTGGTGGACAGGCCCACCTCTCTCAGGCCTATGGGGCATAGACTTTGAGCTTTCTAAACTCTGGGGAATGTGCTCCACCCTCTTGATACCCTGGAGCAGCAAACTCTCCTGAAACATCAGGTGGAAATATCCACACTCTTCAACTCCCAGGCCAAACTCACCCTCTGTACACATGGGTAAGGTTCCTCTCTTGACCCAAAGAGATGTCTTAATTCCAGATCCCAGGTTCCATGGTTTTCCTCTTGAAGCTGTTTTGCCTTCAATGTCTCCCTTCCATGTCCCTTTTATTCCAGGCTGACAGCAGTTTTGTTCATATAGTTCTCTCAAAATGTTTGTTGGTTTAGCATAGAAGAAGCAGGGGTCCAAACTATCAAGCAGTAAGACTTTCAACAAGCTTTCCTAAATAACAACATCGTCAATCCTGATTTACAAGTTACAAGTTTAGTTAAGTCCTCAAATGGGGAACTATCATCTGGGAGCTTGATTTCCAGAGGCTTGGAATTTTTGGAACCAGTTTCTGGTTTCTTTGTGACCAACAATTCAGTTTTCAGCTAATTTTTCTCATCTAGCATTTTACTATAAGCTGCAAGGAGAATCCAAACCACCTTCTCTGAATTTACTTTGGAAAGATCTTCAGCTAAATGCCCAGGTTCACCATTTTCAAATTCTGCCTTCCATAAGACAGCAGGAGTTAATATTGATAAGTTCTCTGCAACTTTAAAACATGGATCACCTTTCCTCCAGTTTCCAATAATAGTTTCATCATTTAGTTCTAAGGCCTCATAAAAAGTCTCCTTAGCATGCATATCAACAGTCTCTTCAAAGCACTGTAAGTCTTTTCTACCAAGCATTTCACAATTCCTCCAAAAATACTCCTTACCCATTTATAAAAACCATTCCAGCATTTTGGTAATTGCAAAAGCATGACCCCACTCTCTGGGGCCAAATTCTGTATTAGTCAGTCAAAGGGGTGTTGATGCAAAATACCAGAAATCTGTTGGCTTTTTAAAAGGGTATTTAGTTGGGGTAGAAGCTTACACTGCTCGGTCCATAAAGTGTAATTTACTTCCCTCACCAAAATCTGTTGCCATATGTTGGAACTAGATGGCTGCCAATGTCTGCAAGGGTTCAGGCTAACTCTTTCTCTTAAAGCTCCATGGTCCCAGCTTCTTCCAATATAAGCTGTCAGCTGGAATAAGTCTCATCTCTCTGCCAGGCCTCATTCCTCTCCAAGTCCAGCTGCTCTGCTCTCTCCACAAGGCCAGCTGTAAACTATCAGGTGAATGGCTCATCTCTCTTCCCAGGGTCCTCTTCTGAGTCTAATGGAATATTCTCTCCTTCCTCATGTATCTGCTTCTCTGGGTATTTAATTCCTGGGGCTCCAGTATTAAAACTCCAACCTCCTGTCTCTGTGGTGCAGTTTCCCTTGGTGGGCAGGGACTCAATGTCTTACTGACATGGCCCAATCAAAGTGTTAGTTATTATTTAATCAAGTAGAAGTGAACCCAATATAATCTAATATGTCCAGAGGATCAAACCAGTTTACAAACATAATCCAATACCTATTTTTTTGAATTCATAAGCAATATGAAACTGCTACAGCCAATTTATTTTTTAACATGGTGCCACATCCAATCCATGATGAAAGAATATTCTCTTCAACATATAGTGTTGGGAAAACTGGATAGCTCTATGGCCAGTATTTTTTGCCATAAACAAACATTCAGTCAATGATCAAATACTTAAAAATAAGAACCGAAAGTATAAAATCTTTTGCCAACTGGAAATATGAACTAAAAAAATCATGTTCTGAACTTTATCCAATTCCATTTTAAATATACATTTTAATGATGTTATTTTTAGTTAAAGTGTGGTGTACTGAATCCGTTTGGGTTGTAATAGGTAGCTCCAATTCTTTATAAACAGAATGGAATTCAAATGTAGAGTGAAAGCCACAGAATAAGCTGGAAATTAATGGATTCAGGGTCAAAAGGAGGATGATCTCACCATGTATATTTTCACAGGACAGAGAGTACAAGAACAAAGGATGACTGGCAGCCAGATCCATAACACCTCTGTTGGGAGAAAGAATCAGCTTCTTTTGATATTGTAAATTTTCTCTATTGTTTTCTTTTTATTCTCAATTACATTTATTTGTGCCCTAACCATTGCTAATTCTTTCCTTCTCCTTTCAATTTCATTTGAATTGGGATTAGTTTGCCTTACTTTTTCTAGTTCCTCCCAGTATGCAGTAGGTCTTCATTTAGGACTATAAATTTCCCTCTCAGCACTGCCTTTGCTCCATCCCATAGCTTTTGATATGTTGTGTTCTTGTTTTCATTCATCTTGAGATATTTACTAATTTTTCTTGCAATTTTCTTCTTTGACCCACTGATGGTTAAAGACTGTGTTTTTAAACTACTACATATTTGTGAATTTTCCAGTTCTTCACCTGTTTTTTTAATATATTTTAACCATTTCTGTTCATTTCCAAAGAATTACAACCATTTTATGAATTCTACACAGATTAACCCTTAGCTTTCCATTCTCTACCCTCCTTCTATTATATGTTGAACTTTATTCTAATTATTAACTCTATGAGTTTACACAATATATTTAGTCCATAATAGCACAATCATACATTATTTGTCCTTTTGTGTCTATCTTGCTTCACTCAACATAATGACCTCCAGGTTCATCCATTTTGTCATATGCCACACGACTTCATTTCTTCTTACAGCTGCATAATATTCTATCATATATATACACCACAATTTGTTTATCCATTCACCAGTTGATGGACACATCAGGTTGTTTCCAACTATTAACAAGCATGAACAATGCTGCTATGAACATTGGTATGCAGATGTGTATTCTTGTCTCTGCTTTCAGTTCTTCTGGGTATATACATAGTAATGGTATTGCCAGGTCACTTGGCAAGCCTATATTCAACTTCCTTAGGAACTGCCAAATACACCTCCACAGTGGCTGTACCATTCTATATTCCCACCAACAGTGAATAAGCTTTCCTTTCTCTCCATAACCTTTCTAACATTTTCAGTTTTCTGACTTTTTTAATAGCAGCTAATCTAATAGATTTGAATTGATATCTCATTGAGTTTTGACTTGGATTTCTTAGATTGCATATCAGTAGTGTATGGAAACTCTATTGATTTTTTTTCAATTTTTAAAAAGATAGATTACATAAATGTTACACAACAAATATGAGGATTCCCATATGTCCCACCTCCCACACTTCCCACAACCTGCCAAATAAACATCATTCATTAGTGTGGCACATTAATTACAATTAATAAAAACATCCTGGGGCTTTGCCATTAAGCATGGACAATAGTTCACATTGTAGACCACACATTCTCCCACACAGTTCTGCGTGTTATATGATGATATAAAATGGACTATATCTGTTATTGCAATGTCACACAGGACAATCCCAAGTCTTAAAAAATCCCCTGTATTACAACTGTTTTTCCCTCTCCCTGCCCCCAGAGCATCATCCAGTGGCCACTGGCTCCACATCAATGTAATTTTTTCTATTGCTTGAATCACAATATGTCTATAGTAGAATACTAATAAGCCCAATCTAGTCTATAGCACTTCCACCAATACTGATGAGTCTGGGATGGTGATGTCCACTCCACCTCCAATTGAGTGGGGTCTTACATCCCATGGGGAAGATGGATGGGACTATCCTGCCTGCAGCTGCAGACTCTCTCCATTCCCTGGGATGGTCATTGTCCATCATCACCTCCCTGTCAGTTGTACTGGGTGAGTCCAGTGAGGTGTAGAGTAAGAGACGCAGCTCCACCGAGATTCTGGGCCCAGCTGGCACCTGGACAGCCCAAAGACTCAAGTCTCTGGACATACACCTACAAACTCCAGCACCAAATATAGGTTTGAATAGAAGGGACAGATGAGCCATGTGCAGGGAAGACATAATTGAGTCCAACTCTGTCACTCTACAGAGCACAAACTTCAAAGTAGGGTCCATTGGCAAGGCACCTAACTCTGGAGGTATCCATCCTGACCATAGGACCTGGGTGACTCCAGAGTCCTCAAGAGCCCCACTATTTGGGGTGGTATCCACTTTGGAAGTCAATGAGATCCTGCTGAGATGTGCATAAGCTTTACCTGTGGGATGAACTCTTGACTCACTTTGAAGTCTCTTAGCCATATAAACTCTGTGTCTTTACCTTTCCCCCCTTTTATTCGAGTTCATTTTCCAGTCACACCACCAGTTTGCACTTGGTAGCAATCCCTTGGTGCCAGGGAGGCTCATCCTCGGGAGCCATGCCTCATGCCGGGAGGAAGGCAATTCATTCACATGCTGAGCTTGGCCCAGAGAGAGTCCATACCTGAGAAACAAGGAGGCTTTCAGGAGGAAACCCCTAAGCACCCTATAACAATAGGCTAAGTTTCAACTGCAAGAGGAAAGACCCACAAGCCTAGTCATCAACAACAAGGGCCCATCATTGGATCATCCTCCTTTGCTAGTCACTGCCCCTGCACTTGGGGGACTGTTGCTGCTCCCTTAGAGAATGCAGCAGAGCTCTCCAGGATGGGAATTCAGTATTCTCTCATTTATTGAGTGATTCTCTACTGACTGTGATAATGCCCTGTGAAAATTTGAACATTTTTATATACCTTATATGAATTCTCAGGGGAACTTCCTCCCATGCATCCCCATGCCTGACACCCCACACCAATGATCCCACCCCACCCCCCAGTTGCAATGCTTCTGTGATCCAAATCTTCTTCAAAGATGAAGTCATTTCAATAGCTAAATACAATGGGAAAATGAAATGATAATGATAAGTGTAAATGTAAGAGATAAATTACATAAAACTTTAAAAAAAACTAAAAATAAAGTAAAAATAAAAGATTGAGATATTAAAAAAATGAAAACTATAAAAAAAATTTTTGTGACATTTTGCCTTTCATCACTGCAATATCTGGTGTCCAGTCTGTACTGTGACACCTTCTCCCTCTCATCCCCAATGTCTTCCTATTTTTCATTTTGTTTTCAAAGAAGTCTTAGGCCACAGCAAAGTCACACACACAATACAAAACACTCTCATATACCTAACTTCCTCCCCCTCTCCCCCCGCCATATTAATACCTTTTTAAATGTGGATGGTAGCGTTGTTATAACTGATATACAAATAGTGAAACTTAGCTACTAGACATTGTCAATGGTTTACACTATGGTTAACATTTTAGACTGTACACTTTTATAAATTTTGATGATATTTACCATGTCCTGTGTCCATCACTGTAAGGTAATGCAGAACACTTCCAGTGACCACTAAATACCCCCTGCTCGATCTATTTTATTCCTCCCTCCCCATCCCTCTGGGGCCCACAGTGACCCCCTGGCTGGACCTGTTGGATGACAAGATTGATACTTACATGCAAAAAGAGTGAGGTTTTGACACGCTGGTTTGCCCCCCCCCCCCATTAGGAAATGCCCTTGCTCTTGAGTGACTCTTATCTTTCTATTTCTGAACAAATCAATCCTCCGGAGTATGGGAGTCCAACTCCTTCCCACTCGTTATGTGGGTATCCACCCACTGATACAACACACCATGACAGAATGAACACTCTCACACTATCCAGAAGCCTGCACCAGGTGCACCTCATCCTGAATGCCCCCCCAAGCAACACCCTAAATCAGCAACTCTTCCTTGTCATATGGCCATAAGAGCTTTCCCAAAGCTGGACTTTCAACCTCATACCAGCAATTCCCCAGTGTTCACCTGGTCTCTCTCCCAACCCTCACCTCAGTTCCCTGAACCTTCTAACCCACCCTTCCCAATCTACCCACCTGTCAACCCTGCACCACCCAATCCAATAATATCACTAACCTCCTCTCCATTCCTTTCAATATGCAACTATACTATCACCTTACCATATATTACGTCCATATGGGAGATGGCTCACAACCTTCTCTTCTCTTTCTATTTCTTGTAAACATATCTTCCAGACAATAGCTTTCTGGGACTGGTCAATTTCCTTAATTCATATCAGTAGGTCATGTACTGTTCATCCGTCAATGCCTGAGTTGCTTCACTCAACATGAGGTCTTCAAGATTCATCCATGTTATCCTGTGTGTTAGCACTTTATTCCTTCTTACAGCTGAGTAATATTCCATTGGATGTATGTACCACATTTTGTTTATCCATTCATATGTTGATGGGCACCTGGGTTGATGCCACTATGAATACTTGTGTGCATATATCTGTTTGCATCATTGCTTTCAATTCTTATTTGTATATACACAGCAGCGGAATCAATGGCTCATATGGCAGTTCTATTGTTAGTTTTTTGAGGAACTGCCAAACTGTCCTTTACAGTGTCTGGACCATTCTACATTCCCACCAGCAGTGGATGAGGGTTGCCATTCCTCCACATCCTCTCTAACACTTATAGTCTGTTGTTTTTTTAATAGCTGCCATTCTAATAGGTGTAAGATGGTATCTCATTGTATTTTTAATTTACATTTCACTAATAGCCAGCGATGTTGAGCATCTTTTCATGTGCTTTTTAGCCATTTGTATTTCTTCCTTGGAGAAGTGTCTTTTCAGGTCACTTGTCCATTTTTTAAATGGGTTGTTTGTCTTTTTATTTTCAAGGTTTAGGATTTATTTATATATGCAAGATATTAGGCTCCTACCAGAGATATGGTTGCCAAAACTTTTTCCCATTGTTTAGGCTGCCTTTTTACTTTCTTGATAATGTCCTTTGAGGTTCAAATGTTTGTAATTATGAGGAGATCCCATTTATCTATTTTTTTCTTTTACTGCTCGTGCTTTGGGTGCAAAGTTCATGAAACCATATCCTATTACAAGGTCCTGTAGATACTTCCCTACGTTATCTTCCAAGGTCTTTATGGTCTTGGCTCTTATATTTAGATCTTTGATTCATCTTGAGTTGATTTTTGTATAAGGTGTGAGATGGTGTTCCTCTCTCATTCTTTTGGATATGGATATCCAGTTCTCCAAGCACCATTTGTTACAGAGACCATTCTCTCCCAACTGAGTGGGCTAGGTGGCCTTGTCGAATATCAATTAACTGTAAAAGTGTGGCTCTGTATCAGAACTCTTGTGCCAATACCAGGCAGTTTTGACCATTGTAACCTTGTAGTATGCTTTAAAGTCAGGCAGTGTGATTCCTCAGATTTCATTTTTCTTTTTCAATATGTCCTTAGCAATTTGGGGCCTCTTACCCTTCCAAATAAATTTTATAGTTACTTTTTCCAATTCATTAAAAAATCCTTTGTTGATTTTTATTGGGATTGCATTAAATCTGTAGATAAGTTTGGGTAGGATAGACATCTTAATGATGTTTAGTCTTCCTATCCATGAACAGGGAATATTCTTCCATTTATTTAAGTCTTCTTTGATTTCCTTTAACAGTGTTGTGTAGTTTTCTGTATATAAGTCCTTTTCTTATTTAGTTAAATTTATTCTTAGGTATTTGATTCTTTCAGTTACTCTTGTAAATGATATTTTTTTCTTGATTTCCTCCTCAGCTTGCTCTTTATTGGTGTACAGAAATGCTACTGATTTCTGAGCATTGATCTTATAGCCTGAGACTTTACTGAACTCATTTATAAATTCTAGAAGCTTTGTTGTAGATTTCTCAGAGCTTTCTATGTATAGGATCTTGTCATCTGAAAATAGGGAAATTTTTACTTCTTCCTTTCCAATTTGGATGCCTTTTATATCTTTTTCTTGCCTTAGTGCTCAAGCAAGTACTTCTAAGACAATGTTAAATAGGAGTGGTGATAGTGGGCATCCTTATATTCTTCCCAATCTTAGAGGGAAAGCTTTAGGATTTCACCATTGAAGATGATGTTAGCTGTGGGTTTTTC
This sequence comes from Cabassous unicinctus, assembly GCA_029593785.1. Classification (NCBI taxonomy): domain Eukaryota; kingdom Metazoa; phylum Chordata; class Mammalia; order Cingulata; family Chlamyphoridae; genus Cabassous; species Cabassous unicinctus. Next base: position 683 of record JAQZBX010017909.1, on the reverse strand, counting down.
ATATATACCTTTTATCATATCCAGAAATTTTCTTTCTTTTCCTTTCTTTTGTAGTGTTTTTTAATCAGGAAATGGGACTATATATTGTCGAATTATTTTTCTGCATCTATAGAAATGATCATGTGATTTTTTTTCTTTCAATCTGTTTATGTGGTTTATTACATTGATTGATTTTCTTATATTGAACCATTCTTGCATACCTGGGCTGGAACCCACTTGGTCATGGCGTATAGTTCGTTTGATATGTTGTTGAATGCAATTAGCAAGTATTTTGTTGAGGACTTTAGCATTGAGTTTCATTAGAGATATTGGTCTTTAATTTTCTTTCTTGTGGCATCTTTGTTTGGCTTTGGTGTTAGAGTAATGTTGGCAACATAGAATGAGTTAGGCAATGTTCCTTCTACTTCTAGTTTTTGGAGAGCTTAAGCAGTATTGGTGTGAGTTTCTAGGAATTTATCTATTTCTTCTAGAATATCATTTTTGTTGGCATATAATTTTTCAAGGTATTCTCTTATGATACTCTTTATTTCTGTGTGGTCAGTGGTGATATCCCCTTCCTCATTTCTTATTTTGTGTTTGCATCTGCTCTCTCCTTTTCTTTGTTAGTCTGGCTAAGCAAGGGTTTATCAATTTTATTAATCTTCTCGAAGAACCAGCATTTTTTTTTTCCTAGTGCTTTCTTA